>JABEXW010000677.1:0-61722 GCA_013266185.1 Fusarium sarcochroum
CCCTTTCTTTCATACATGCTCACGCCTTACGAGGAGACGTGTTGCGAGGACGAGGAATCTTGGGATTCTTTTTTGACATACGGCCCTTGGTCTTGGCTCCATGATGGTTAGGGTCGGAATATCTCTCCTTCTTCCCGTGACGCGGCGCACCGTGAGGTTGTTGATCATAACGGTCCCAGAAGGAGTTCCAATACCTGAACCGCTCGCGCGCGGCCTGGTCATCTGGACTCTCAGGGGCCATGTTGATGCCATTGATCTCAATATCTTCTGACATGGCGAGGTTCTTGTCGAGGTAGGCCGTCTGTCGTCGATTGTACCACATCCGGGCGAATCGTCGAACCTTGTCGTGCAACATGATCTTCCATTGCTTCTCGTCAATAATGTTCTTGGCCGCGGGTGTGATTCCAAGGCCCGTTTCACGTTTCCTCTCTTTGCCTAATTGCTTGATGAGCTGCTCCTTGACCTTTACCAGCTGATGGTAAGACAGGCTCTGCAGTACCTTGTCGATATCGCGGGCTGAGACCTCTTTGCCATTGACGACATATGTCGTCGGCATCGAATCGATCTCGGACGTGGTGAAGGCGTGGTATAGACGAGGGTATTTCTCCTCCACAGACGAGATCTGGCGAGAGATATCTTCAGACCAGGCCGCCATCTTGCGCATCTCGAGCCACTTCTGCTGCAGGCGATAGACAACGTTCTTGGGTGCTTTCAGAATACGAGTGTTCTGCAACACCCGTCTCTCCTTGGCAGTGGTTTTCTCGGGGTTCCATCCCTGCCAACCCGGCATGAGCATAGTCTCGCACCAGTACATTGCGCGCTCAAATCTGCCCATCTCAGAAAGAGAGATAACGACATGTTGCCAATTAGCTCGAGTAAGCTTGAAGCCCGCTTCCGTCACCTTGTTGATGGTATTGCTGAGGCCTGCTGCGTCCTCCTTCTCCTTGTACGCTCGCATCACTACACTCAAGACACGAGACAAATCATACTCGCTGCCAGGCAAGATGCCTTCGCCCGAGCGCTGCCGACTGGAAGCATAAACACGCTCCCATGTCTTCTCCCAAAGCTCCAAAACCTCGTCGTACTTCTCGTCCTTGTAGTGGGCATACATCAAAGCTGAGATGACACTGGGAGGGAACTGGTCTTGGGATTGATACTGGGGAAATATTTGAGTGAACAAGCTCATCAGTTCTTCGACAGACCCGAACTCGCGAAGCTCGACAAGAAGAGTGATCGCTCGGCCAACGTGATGAGTCTCTTCCCTGAGTCTTGTAATGTTACTGGCGTCTTTATCGTCAGTGTTGCCTTCAGTCGCAGGCCTGTCTGTCGATTTCGATGCCTCAGCCGCCTGTCGGAAATATTCGACGAATTCCTTTCCCAGATCCGTTGTTCGCGGCACGCCGGGCTTTCTTTTCACAGCCGCACTGACGACTGCAACCAGAGCACTAAACGTGACAGGCAGCTTGGATCGTTGCAATCGCAAGTAAAGGCTCTCGACTAGTTGATACTCCTCGTTGCGAGCGGCTCCAGCCATGACGATAGCATAGTGCTCTGGTGTGACAAGGAACAAGTTCTCTTCATCAGCGCGCTTCAGTAGCAGGTACGCAGGTTGGATCTGGTTGACCTTGACGAGCGCCTGAAGAAGAAACTCATAAGTCTCTTCCCCCCATTCTACACCAAACTCTCTCATACGCCGCAGCAATTCGTAGACCTTGTCAATCTTGCCTTCCACGCCGTTGAAGTTGATAAGCTGGTCCCAAAGAGCTGTATCAGTGATCTTGCGATGGGCCATCTCAACACACAGACTCTCTGCCTCGAAAAGAAGACCATTCTGGCAGTATGCTACTATCAAAGCCAGCCCCATCTCCTTGGTAATTGGTACTCTAGCTTCTTGAGATTTTTGGAAGAATTCCAGAGTCGTATCCAGATCACCCTTCTTGGCACTCATCGCCATGACGTGGGCGTAAGTGTAGGAGTCAGGTTGATGATGACTTGAGATCTCATCAAATAAATTCAGCACAGCATCATAGTTGCTGGTCCTCATGTAGCCCTTGAGCACCGTATTCCAAGAATCGATATCTGGCTGAACTCCGTATGTGGAGAGCATATTGTCGAGCTCTGCCCGAGCGCTCTCAACGTCACCGGCTTGAGAATAGACGTTTATGATACTTCTGAATCCACGCGTTTCCTGGAGCACATCTGGATACTCTTTCACGTACTGATCCCATAAATGCTTGACTGTTGGTACATCGCCTCTGTACGCATGGTACTTGAGGAACTTTTCGTAGCCCCACTGGTTGAGGCTTCCTTTAACTCGGATCCAATCGTCGTACAACTCGTCCAGTCGAGCCGTATTCTTTGGGAAGTTGATCTTGAACATGCCGCGAAACGTGGGCATTGCGGGCACTGCATCTGGTAGTTCTCGAAACTTTTGGTAGATAGCAGGAAGTTGCTGAATGGTTGATCGGGCCTCCTCCTTTAAGTACCAGCGGTCAAACATTCTTACGAAATAGTCATTGTAAAGTTGGGGATCGCCCATAGTCTCGAGGATGACGGCTGCTTGATCGGGGGGGCACGGCGCACGCAACGCCATGACAGCAAAGTATTTCCGAAAAGCGGAAAATGCAATACTGGAAACCGCATCGTTCTTCATCTCCTTGAAGTGCTTCGCGCCTTTACCAACCAAGTAAGCTCTGAAGTCGAAGTAGAGGCTCCCCTGGTTGGGAAGACTCTTAAGCTGCTGTAACCGGTCGAGACTCGCCATCCTGTCTCTCTGCCTTCGGAGTGTTTCCGCATAGTATGCGGTCCATACATCCAGAGCTATTGACCATTTTCTCGAATTGATGGTATCTGCTAGTATATATTCGAGACCATGGGTCTGTCCGTTCTTCTCTAGTCCGGTCTTGAAGCACGCCACGGCCGATGATAGGTCATCGGAGCGCAGGAGGAGGATAACTCCTGCAACCAGGACTCCTTCAGTCCAATCTTCTGGTGGAATCTGGCGAAAGACCGAAATGGCTCGTGATGTCTCGACAATATTGTGAGAGCGAGAAAGGTACCGTACTACCCCGCCACGTATAGTCTGTCGTTGGTCATTGTCTATGACAGAGTACAATTCCCAAACGTCTTGATATCGATCTCGATCTTCTCTTGCAATCAACAGTTCTTGAAGCTGCTCCAATTCTGACTTGTCCTCGGTATGGCTCGTAGTGTTCGCGCCAGTTTGTCGACTCGTGTCCTGCGCAATGTCTAACCCGTCGGAAGTTGTCGCTTCAGTCGTATGCGAGGGAGTTGTTGACGAGTACGCTCGCCTTCTAGGAACAATGGCGTTCGGTTGTCCTTCTTGAGAATTGGGGAGTTTCGGATACAGGCGGCGTAGTAGAGGGAGCGTCGAGGTTGGGTAGAGGAAGTCGAGCATCAAGACGGAAGCAAGCAAAGTAGATTGAAGCTGTTTCGTATCCGATTCGGGAGCCTCAGTTTCAGCAGCTCTTGAGGGGCCCAGTAAGGTGCCGGAAATGTCGATAGCGGCGGCGCCATGTTGCCAGAAACCCGTGTGCAGCTGACGAGATCGATTCGATGAACTATGAATTACACGCTGGAGTCCGCGCGACTCTAAAGTCGCAGCCGTTCGTTCGAGCATCAGAGTCGAGTGGCGGTTGGTAATTAGGTCCAAAGGTCGAGGATACACGCAGTCATGCTTGGTGGCAAGCAGAAAATGAATTAAGACCGATCCGATGGTAGAAATTCGGCCGCAGGGATAGCAATTGAGGGGAGTAACAAGTTAAAAAAAAAAAAAGCCGGTCTGAACGAGCGTAGTATACACGCCGCAACACCGTCGAAGGGAAGAAAGAAAGATGCAATAGAACACAACTCCCCTCGAAAATACACGGCTACAGTCACACTGCAAAGAAAAAAAGTTGAGCTGGGCCCTGAGTCGATGGAGATGGAGGTTCAAGATCAGTCCACCCGACTGGATGCCAAAAGACCTTAGGGCGACTACTGGCCAATAAGCGAGCTTGAATAACGTTCAACAGCGGAGCCGACCGTTCTCGCCCCAGGTCCCTACCATCATCGATTACCTAGTAGTTAGCAAACAGTCTAACAGTAACAGCACAATCTTTCTTTAGCGATAAGTTTCTGATGTTTATCAATTTATTCGGTTAAGTGAGAAAGATCCATGATATCTTTTAGTCATACAAAGGAGAGTATTTCACCCAAAATCTCCATTGCGCCGTATTGATCCATAACGTTGAGAATTTCCAATTTCCTTGCAACAAAAGAAATTCCCTATACCATTTACACACAATCTTGCAGATCCGAGATGGCCAGCTCTCAGTGCAACGTAAAGCAAGACCAGAAATTAAACACACCCAGGCAATATCCGTTCATCGTACAATAATAATTAAGTATATGGGGTATCGATCTGGTTTCCATTTCTTCTTGGACATCCAATCAAGGACGAGAAACGAACGACAGAAATAAAAAATAGAAAACGAGTCCAGAGGCAGATATGATGACGATTTTATGCATTTGATTTCGCCTCGTCCGTCTCATCGGAAGACGAGGCTCGGACCTCGTTCCGCAGTCCGGAAAGGCCATCGGCGGGTTGTTGGATTCCGAGCTCCATTTCAAGCCGAGGGCCCCGGCTCTGGCTCCGGGTTCGCTGCCTTCGCCGAATTGGCCTGTGCTGCTGAAGTTGCTGTTCGACGGGAGACGCTACACGAGATGGACAATGCTCTCGGCGTAGTCGGGCATGTAGCAGACGGCGTCTTGTTGGAGATAGCACTCTTCTAGGGGAAGTAGGTCGTGATGTGTAGCTGAGAGCCGGTGATGCGGCACGGCGACGAGAGCGGCCTCGGAGGTTGCTCGATTCGTCGGTAGGTGCAGTTCGGAATGAACGGACGCTGCCGCGGGTCATGCTTCGCTCTCTCTTACGGCCTCGAACATCGTGGTCGGCAGTTGGGGAGATGATAGTAGGTGGCTCGGCATAGGACGAAGAGCCGGGTGCGACTCTGGCTGTCATGTTGTGCTTTGTTGGGTTCAAGACTAAGACGATCGTAGTTGGGTTACGAAACGGTAGAGTCAAGGCGATAAAGTTGAGGTTCAGCAGTCAAAGAGCAAAAACGAGCAGGTCAAAGTATCAAAAAGAGTGAGTATCGGGTCAACGAGAGTATCAAGTCAACAAGCTTCTTGGGGTCTGGGTCACTTGAGCAACGACTGAGTGGTCGAATGCAAGGAGACGTGGCAGCGACGGCATGTAAGTTAGGTAAGGTATGCTTTGTCTTGTGCAGCTGTCCAAGGTGACGAAGAGTGGAAAATTATTCTGGGCATCCCTCGGCACTTATATAAACAGGTAGGTAGGTTTCAAGAAGAAGAAGAAAAGGTAAAAGGGGGACAAACAACTGGGAATGGTAGTCCAAGGGATTGAACCTTCAAGGGAGGCTTTAGCATGGATCCATCCAGTTGAGAGGGAGGGAGGAGGGGTGCGCAGTGCGGCATTGACATCCGGGGATGGCCCCCGTTGTTTGACTGACATCCATGGAAGTAATTGATTGACGCGTCTCATGTTTGGTCAGTCAATCATCTGATGGAATGGTCTTTGCTTCCATTTCTCTCCCACTTTTACTCGCTTGTCTTTACTAGGGCAAGGATATGTAATTGTTTGCTCACCCCCTGAAAGACTCTGTTTAGTTGCTACTTGTCACGGAGCAAAACAATGCTATGGTATGCTTCAATGTGCTGATAAAACTGAACCGTGGTGTAACAAAAGATCGGCCGACTGCCGGCGCTGAACTCTGTTGCTTAGTCCGCTCCCACAGGATCGAACCTTGAAGAGCATGATCTTTAAGGCGTCAAGGTGTCTTCCAGCCAGTGCTTCCCCGCGCGGAGCAGGCCGTTGAAGATGCTGCATACTACACAGAATCTGGCTTTGTGTTTGTCTTGGTACTGTATGACTGGGCTAGCTTGGCTCTTACAATGGCGCCATCCAAGAAAGTCCGTCTGGAAGAAGATGTCCAGAGCCAGTATGAAAAGGTTGGAAAGCTGAAAGCCTACCCCAGACCAGACAAGAATGTTTGACCTCCAGGCGATCATCACCAAGCTAGATCTGACGAAACATGGCGATGCATATCATGACGTATAAGCTAACGTATCAGCTATACAAAACGTGCTTATGCGCCCTCTGTGCCTGTGAATCATATGCTATCCAGCCGACGCTTTCGGGAAATGTGAGAAACGGAAATCGTGGAAAATCAACAACCTCGACGTGGGACAATGCATCAGATATTAGTCACTACAATTGCATTTCGTAGCCGTCATCATCAGCAGTTTGCCCAGGATTGACCAAGGTTGGCGGGCTTGAATCCCTCCACCACAGTTGCACGCGATCAGAGGACTTTGTTAGCGCCCAGGGCACTTCAGGTGCAACCCTCGTTGGCTGTTGGCTCAGCCAGCAACCTCGCCTCGACGTGGCGCTCTTTGAAGATTCCTCCAGGACCTTCTACCAGCCAAAGATATCCCAGCAGTACCCATCAGCCAAACTTTGAAACACAGCACTCTCGCGGGAGGCTTCTTTGAGGCGTGAGGTGAGCTGCCAACATGCAGACAATGTAACACCAGGGCCGAGACTCTTCTATTGACGCTGTCCAACGCTCATCATGGTGGAATGATTCTGTGAACCCAAAGTTTAAGCAACAAGGGAAATGGTAAAAACCCGCTTGTGCTGTCATGCGGGAAATGGAATGGGAATTGTGAATTGTCGGGTTGTTTATTCCGTGATGATAATGTTGGAGTTTAGTTTATCATGGTCAAATGCTCGGCGGACTCAAGTCTCCGGATGTCCGTCCGCTCCGTGTCCTTACGGGGCGTTCGGGGCCGGGGAGGATCACAGTTGTTAGCAAGCTAATATCTGCCTGGAAAGAAAACAAATAAACAACTTTATGCAGGTCTATGCTAAGATAAGAATACTATGCTATACCCGCATTTGCTCATCCGGAAATTTGTTAAGTTTATGCTCGTTCCTCAGCAAAAAGATCAACCAAGTATTTTGCCGTTTCTTAACCAATAGATCTTGATTGCGCATGTTAGCATGTGTTGTTTTTAGATGACTCCCTTCCAGTTCCGGGCTTCTCAGGGGTACGTATCCACCAATCAGTCCGGCCCTGGTTCCAGACTGCATAGTGGAGGTGCTGTCAATCTGGCGCTGTTTTTGGGCCTGTCACAAGCTCGAGAGCATGACAACTTCAAACTGACACCATCGTCATTTTCCAACAAGCTTCGTCCAGGCTGCGACTGCCAACAATAACGCGATACTTGTTGTTGATTTACTTCTTTTCTTGATACTCACTTTCTTCTTCTTCTCCTGCTACCTATTTCGTCTTCACCACAAACTTTACTCCTTTCCAAATCCTACTTATCTCCCTCCCGCCTGCGCTACGCACTACGCACATACATTTATAATCGTATCCTCTTCTACCCCTTTCAACCTCCGACAACGCGCGTCACGATCGAATAACGGAACGAACCTACCTCATCGCTACCTGAATATACGAACTCACAAACTACAACGGGTAATGGCCCTGCCAGCTTCCTAATCTTACCCCTAATCACCCCCTACATCACCATCCGCCTTACATCCCGTCCATCGCCAACATGCCTCGATCACGACCCGCGACAACAGGCTATGAACGCCTCGCACAGGCCGACGACTTCAGCGATGAATCAGACGAGGATCCTCTCTCCCAGTCCTACGCTTCTCTCCAGCCCGCCGCTCCACGATATACCGTTACGCAGCCGCGCCATCGCTCTGGTATGGCCAGTCCCAAATCCCTGGCCTCATCTTCACAACCCAAGTTCCGTCACCGTGCTGGCAGCAACGCCGGTGTCGATCTCAAGGCTATCAATGCCCGGCTCGAGCGCTGGGCGGACGAGATTGCATCGCGCTTTAAGCGCAAGAACAAGAACCAGGCAGGCGAAGAGGAGCGCCTTGAGATTCACTACTCCGTTTTTCAACCCCCCGAGGGTGTCCGCCCGGTTACTGCTGAGAGTATCGCCGGGCAGCAGGAGGGTGTTATGAGCAAAGCAGAGTTTGAGACCATTGTCGAGAGTGTACGGAGTGCTATTCGACAAGAAATTCACCCCAGCATGATTTCTCAGGGTAGTTCTGGTAGCTATTTCGCGCGAAACCCAGATGGCAAGATTGTGGGTGTGTTCAAGCCAAAAGATGAGGAGCCGTACGCAGCAGGAAACCCTAAGTGGAACAAATGGATTCACCGAAACTTGTTCCCTTGTTGTTTTGGACGAGCTTGGTATGTTCTGGACCAGAATTTGGTGGAATTGTCGTTGCTAACCCTACGCAGTCTCATCCCTAACCTTTCGTACGTCAGCGAAGCAGCTGCGTACGTGCTCGATTGCCAATTAAGAACACACCTTGTTCCCTACACCGACGTTGTATGGCTTGCCTCCAAGTCATTCCATTATCCATTCTGGGACCGCCGCAAGTTCCACCGCAAGAAGAAGCCTCTCCCAGCGAAGCCCGGCAGCTTCCAGGTCTTCCTTAAGGGCTTCAAGGACGCCAACGTGTTCCTTCGCGAACACCCTTGGCCGGATCAGTATTGGTCAGGCTTCCGGGCAAACGACGGGCAGAGCAAGAAGAAGAGGAGATGGACAGAGAGCTGCCGTCCATCAGGAAACGCTACCCCGAATGATGGATACAATAGCGATGATGAAGAAGCTGCCCAAGCGGCGAATCTCTTGGGTCCTGATAATTTCATTTGGACCGAAAACTTAAAAGAATCTCTGCGGGAAGAGCTCGAGAAACTGGTCATTCTCGACTACATAATGCGAAACACGGATCGTGGTCTGGACAACTGGATGATCAAGGTCGATTGGGAGACAGGCAAGGCCTCGATAGTATCAGACCCCATCCAGCTGAATATGGAACCAGTTGCTGAGGAGGAGGCCCCTCGACCTGTTGATCTTTCTCAACAAGGGCCCCGTGCTACGAGAGCGCCGTACCCTTACAAGACCCAGCGACCGATGAGCGCCTCAAGTCGACAATATGCAGGAAATGAGCCAGCCATCACCGTTGGAGCTATCGACAACTCATTATCATGGCCCTGGAAGCATCCGGATGCCTGGAGAAGGTAAGAACGAAGCCCCTACATATCACCGAGTTGATATCAAGATATGCTAACGTGCAATTTTAGTTTCCCCTTTGGTTGGCTTTTCCTACCTGTCGATCTTATTGGACGACCATTCTCTCAGAAGACGCGGGACCACTTTCTGCCTCTCCTCACATCCACATCATGGTGGACTCAAACAACTCTATCACTGAAGAGAGTGTTCCAGATGGACGTCGACTTCCAGGAGCGCATGTTCGCCAAGCAGGTTGCTGTCATGAAGGGTCAAGCTTGGAATGTCGTCGAGACGCTCAAGACTCCGGATCATGGCCCTCTCGAACTTACCCGCCGAGCACGAGTTTGTGTCTGGGACGATCTAGTTGATGTACCTGTCGCAGTCCCGATGCGTAATACGTCTTCGGAAGTCCGTCGTAATCCCCACGTCCGTCAATCGATGGATGAGGCCGACATCGCCAGCTCAGTCCCTGCTAATAATCCTCCAATTGAAGACCTTCTTGGCCTAGCTAGTGCGCCTGCCGATATGCCTCATCCGGGTCGGTTCGAGCTCGCATCCCCGACAAGCGAGACAGCTCAATCACCAGACGAAGTACCGTCAAGCGAGCCCAATCTCCTGGCACCAGCGGGGGGGCAACAAGAACGTGGTGGGGAACTGGCCGAGCGTCCCGCGCCCCGGGCAGCTGGATTCAGGAACAGTTACCAGGGACCTGTGCGCGCGCTCAACATGTATGAGCCCGCGCGTCAACAGACGCGGCGTCAGCAGCGGAGATACTCATTCGCCAATGCTGCCGCGCGTCGTAATAGTAACACTATTGCGCAGCAGTATTATGGTGAACCTCATGAGAACTACACAGACGACTTGGAAGGCGACCTCGGATATGCTGCAGCCGAGGGTCAGATGGGCAATCAACGCAAGGTCATTGTTGAGCGGCTCGAGGCTGTCAAGAGCAGAAACCCTGTTTTTACCTGTTGGTGAGCTCCTCAACCTTAGCTGCAGCCCCGAGCTTGCTTTACTGTATGAACTGTCGGTTGCGCCCCGATGAACCTCGGGTATTGGATACATTAGCTCTGCTACGGCCACGAGCTTCCCGTTGTAACCATTCCGACCCGCCAGTGCATGAGGTTACAACCCATGTCAGGGTCACCTTAATCTTATACATTCAGGGGTAACACGTCGCATCCGCGCAGCCTCAACTTTGTGCGACATGCAGTTTGCTAGAATGTTTGGTTGAGCGTTACTGATTCGGGTTTTATATGCATGATGGCGGTCGGTGAAGGCGCCTTAGGTTGGCTTATCAGAGAAAAGAGATGGTCCTTTTGAACGAATCTGCTTGTCTCACTGCAAGCCAATGTATCATTGGTACAGAGGAAAGAGGAAAGAGAACAACAAGCCGAAAGATCCAAGCTGACTTACATAAAGTCATGGAAAAACAGCGAAGCGATGGTGTGTGCAAACAGAGCGGGGTCAAGAGCTGACCTGTCATGCTGTACAGTACAATGCAATGTTTGTGGTTCAATATTTTTTTGCTTTTTCTTTGCTCCGGTACTGTTTTTGTAGTGCTTGGGTTTGTTGGGAGAGAGGGTCCGTACGCGTTATAATGATTAAAATCAAGATGTCGTTATGATAAATCACCACAAATAAGAAGAGCTTTTGGCAATGACCCAGTCTTTTTTTGGATACATTACTGTCCCATCCGTTACCAGCCATCGATTTTCAGTAGGTGACATTGGTATGCCAGACCTGTTGAAAGTGCCGTACTGAAACGTATTGTCTGCACCAGTAAGCCCTGTCTAGATTGGACGTGGATGATGTGATGATCCCGCGAGCTGTGTTGGATTGTACAGCCAACAGCCCACCATTTTACCGGCTCTCTGGTTAAAAACCCGAGAGTTTGGGTCGGTAAACCATACATGGTTCCCCTGTCTTTGTGTCATTAGCGGTAGCGCACAAGCATTCTTCTCCATCGGTTGGTTGGTCAAGGGACTGAAACAGGTCCCATTTAGAGCGTCTTGACAAGCCTCGTTTTCTCCTGGGCTTTGCTTGTCATTCTATTGTATCTCTCAACGAGAACCGCGGCTAAGAGTGTCACTGCGGTAGGGATTGACTTGTGAGGCTTCACCACGTCGCTAGAAAGGGTCGCAGTTAGTCGACGATCTTCCTCTGGCGTGCAGCCTTGCTTGGACTCGGTGCTTTATCTCCCCACAGACTCCATGCTGGCGGGCCGTAGCGGCTGTTGAAAGACTTGTTGTGGGTAGCGGAGTCATTGGACCCTCTGAAGCTGTGTGCGTGACAACCTTTGCAACATTGCCAGAGTCCGCTTCGGCACAAGTTGCGATATTATCACGTAACGTCTCGTTGATCCTATACGAGTTTCGAATCCTTCCTAGAAGCATGTCATACATAGCGTCTGGGGTCGCTGTTAATTTCCTGTAGTTTTGGCTAGTTTATTTGCAACCAACATAGTAATTGTGTCAGGGATATGCGGGCCGAGTCACCATTTACCACCTCCTCTCTCACCTCTTAATCAGGTAGAGTTTCTTCTTTTTTGACCTCTATGCATCCAAACAGTCCCCAATCAGAATTTTGCAATATCTTTTGTCTGATTGATTACTCGCCGTAACAACCCAACTTGAAAACTGGTATCAAATGAGGCTACCCCTGTATATGCAATGAGGGAACGGGAGCAGGGACCAGAAATGGCCCTTGAGGAGTCTTTGTCTGTGTGTCATGAGCTCATGAAGGACCTTGACTCCCCCACGTCCCACCACCACTTGCACTTCCGCGACCTGCAGCGGCCCGTCGATAGGTACAGATCAGTCCGGCGCGACATTGGTTTCGTCGATTGGCGTTCCTTTGTCCTATTCAGGTTGAAGATAGCCCGCAAATTGATAGGTCGTATGATGTTGAGAGAAAAGACAAGAGTAGAGACCAGCCGAAGGGGGGCCACACAATGCACACCAGCTGCGAGAACCCAGCCCGATGCAACTTAGCGGCCCATTACCAGCATCAATGTGGCCATGAGACCTCCTTCATACCTCTCTCTACCACTAGAAACCTCCTGCCTTCAGGCTGTGCATATCGCGCTGCTGCTGGTCGACGGCTTAGAGTTGGCTTAGTTGTGGACACACGAGGCGGTGAAGAGGTGAAGCTTCCAATTCCTGGTCCCAAAGCTTTCTTTATCTGGTTTTGAGGGACCCAATGCTCTCAAGGTGGAGCGTTCTCGTTGTGACTGAGGCCCGACGATGCGTCCTTTTGGTGATACGGAGTAGTGCTCCGATGTGTGGGTTCTGGTCGCTTGCGCTGTGAATCCTGGCATTTTCAAATTACCTCTAAGGGAAGCATGGGGTAAATAAGCAGGGCCTCTCCCTTACCTGGTCCATGCTAACAACGCTTTTCCCGGCGAAGTCAGTGTTGTCGCCCATGGCCCGGTGTAGCGAGCAAGCTCCGAGGGTAGTCGCACGGCAAGCTTGGGTAGTCCGTCCTCATTAGGCGGTCCCAAGTCCATGTCCTCGGTATTGACATGGCTTGCCATTGGACTGTGCCCCAAGTAAGTCTCTTTGTGTGACCATGATCCTGTTGCACAACGGAAACACCGTCACACAGAGCGCAGGTTACAGCTCCCACAGTATCTTCTTTGCCTAGTTGATCATCGCTGCCGGCGTTGGGGAAGGACAGCCTCACCATCGACATGAAACGGTCCGTAGTCATTGGGCGCCACCCCTCATAGCTTCAAGCCATCCATGGGGTCTGCAGAATTCCCGACAACCGGGTGCCTGATTTTGAGATGGTGGGAAGCATTCATTCCGGCATGGAATGGCTCCATTGGACGGGCTCTGATGGGGCGAGACGAGAACGACACCCTCCAAACGCTGCGCCTGTACGGAGTACAGTGGTCGAACAGAAGCATGTTTAGACATGCGGCAAACCAACCCCTCCACTTCGAGTGGAACCAGTGTCGTCGTCCAGAGCATGGGGCCATAGAACGGGATGTCGATGAGGCAATCAGAGGTATCCCAGCTAGTTTGTTCCATTTTCGCCCATTGGCGACCGCTTTCTTGCCCGAGGTCTTCGTAATGGTTCCAATAACTATCCATCCTGATAAACATAAACTGGTGACGTTTCGAGCTTGAGTTTTCATCAAGAGCCAGAACAGCCAGCCTTGCGCCAATTCGCCCAGACGCCAAGGGCTCTTGCTTTAGATCCCGCGCTTCAGCCTCGGCGTCTTGTTGTTGAAACATTGCAGTCGTAGAAACAGCTCTCAGCGGTAGGTTTGTCGCTATACCTTGCTGCCAGGGTCGATGCAAGTAGAAGGGTAGAGCTCTGGGAAGTCGAAAGATCGGCACTAGAACCTCGGGAAGCAATACTTTCCCGGCTCGTGTGTCGACTATTCGCCAGATCATCTCCGCATTCTTCGAGAAGCCCTGTTGCACTTGTGAATGGTACGTAAAGCCGCTAGATGCCAGAGCCACCGCAATCCTTATACGTCTTTGGGCTCTACATCCTGGCACCAGGGTGGCTCTTAACGTGCGGACTAGGGCCACTCATTAGGTACCACCTGTTTTCCTAACGTTTGACAGTGGCCTGAAATCCTTTTTGGAAAGGGAGAATCTTGTTCGTTTTCTTGTCGTATTTTGAGCAAGTCTGCAACACGTTTGTAGCTTTCAGACGCCATTTCAATCCGAAGATCCGATCCTGAGGAAAATGGATGCCGAGTAAGACAGCCAGAGCTATTAAACATGGGAGTTTTACTAAATCTCCATGTAAAGAGACGGAACCGTACCCCTTGACGAAACGTTTACCGAGATAATTGAACATTATGGACGCACTTATCAACATTACGCCGTGACGAACGGTACTTATTTTGCACCAGTCGATGAGGTAAGGATGATGGTTCAGTCAGTACTAAAGTGGTCAACGGAACGTAACTTATCTTAACAGGACGAAATCTCACGCCTCGAGACGATGCATGGGGTTCTCACTAGGCTCTTCGACGGGCGGCTGATATTTCCCCCCATGAGGTCGCCACGAAGAATACTTGATTGTGGTTGCGGCTCTGGAGACTGGGCCATGGAAGTTGCTGCACAATACCCTGATGCCGAGGTGAGTCTCCCAAGGTTCACTGCCCAGTCTTTTCCCTACAGAGGCGACTTTTGTAAGCCGTCCAGGTTCCAAGAACTCGATGCACCACTTCATCTAAAGTATGAAGTGCAAGGATTCGCTTGTTTCCTAAAAATCCGTCGCGAGGGTGTGTGATTGGTGTTGATCATCGCGAGAGCACTCAAATCCCGATGATTCAAAGCTTTGAAGATGTCAAACTTTGAATGCTTGGGCTGAAGAGGTTTCAGCTGACTGATTGTTCTGCGTAGGTTCTTGGTATTGATGTAAGCCCGCATATGATTCCAGAGAATCCTCCCGACAATATGGACCTCCAGGTTGATGATCTCAATGGGAGGTAAGTATCGCGGAAAGATCCAAAGACCGAGCGAACACTAACCGTGGTACGGCATAGATTCACGTTTCGGTCAAATCACTTCGACATTATCCATAGTCAAATGGTAGCGGGCGGAATCCATGCGAATCGATGGCGAAGTTACATTCGAGATATTTTCCGGGTGTTGAAGCCTGGAGGCTGGTGTCAGATGGTCGAGGTATACTTCAACGCACAATCTGACAACGGGACATTAACCAGAGGTAACCCCCCGATTTTCCCCAGCAAGAAGAGGGCTACCCATAGTGACCATGATCGTTAGACCACGCTCTGTCACGGTGGTCCAGACATTATTTGGAAAGCCAACAACCGTACAAAGACCCCCGAGCACCATTGCATCTAGCCACTTGGATGGAAAGTGCGGGCTTTACTGAAGTTGAGTCGAGGCTCTTGACGCTACCGATGTGTGCCTGGTCGAGTGGTAGGCTGCCATGACTATGTAATCGTGGGGACCAAGGCTAATCGTGATTCAGGCGCTCGAGATTATGAGATTGGTTGGGCGAATAGCGAGAATGTGAGCCAGCTGTTATATTCGTTGGCGCTCTACCCTTTCACGCAGTTTCTCGGGTATGTCGGCGAGAATTGACTGGGGAGTATCGTTTGGCTAAGTCTTTGACAGAATGTCCTTCAACGACTTCCAGCTGTTGGTCGCTCAGGCGAGGAGCGAGGCCAGCAATCCAGCGTTCAAGGTAAGTCTCCCCTGATTTCTCTGCCTTGAAAGTCAATTGGATGTTAGAGACCTAACACGGATGGCTTGATGACGGTTGGTAGGCGTACTTTCCCATGTAAGTTAATCCGACCCCTTTCGTCTTCCCTTTGCAGTTTTAACGGGGTATGATAGTTATGTCTGTATCGGCAGGAAACCACGTCGATGACAGGCTTTTGAAAGCACAACAAGAAACATTTGAGAGTTCGTGGGGTTATTATTGAAACGCGCAGAGATTGATGCGTGGGGGTAGGCGTACAACTGCCGACAGACAGGACCAGAGCCAGATGCACCTTTGAGCCCCTTCGTTAATCAATTAAAAGAGAGCGGTCGGTATGGATAAAAAAGAAGATGGAGGAAGATGCCATCGTACTATCCATGTGGTTAAAACAAGGTTTTGTTGGCTGACAAGGCAAGCGGTAGCGGCGCGCCATCAAGTGGATAGTGGAGGGAGGTGCGATGGGAATCCATGGATTTGATACCAAACACGGCAAGCAGAGCCTGCCCAGGACTTTAGAGGTGGAAGAATGGAAGGCACCGGGGAAGAGCAGGTGCTCGGACTTTAGAGAGAAGTGCCAGCTAGTTAGCTAGTACCAACCAACACCCATGATGTGGCTACTCATCCCTTGTTATAAATTCCAGGGAGTGACTCGTAATCGACTGGTCAATGGACACTCGGTACCGACTGGCTGGGACCGATGTGTAAGAGAGTCTGCTACGAGCGGCCGCACACAAGCTAGAGGCTATGCAATATCAAGACGTGGAGGACAAAATGGCAACGGGATATGTGGGAGATGGTTGTGCGTAGAGGCTTGCAAGCGTTCCCCCTCCAACCTTTGTGTGAATCGATCGGCACGATAGCCTGTAAGATATCTACAGAATCACCATCTTCTTACAAGGTGCTAGACCCTCGTTCGAGTGCCTCGGTTGAACTCCCGATGAGTTCATCTCCCATCTCCACCACTACGCGACCTGGGGAGATGGTCTAGTCCTAAGGCGTGAGTGAATAGCTCCATCCATAGCAGCTGGCCGTAACTCCCTTACTTTCATATCTGAGCTCAGTCGCCAGATTCTTTTCAGGAGAAGCTGTTAGTAAACAGAATACTTGATCAACATCCACAGCGTTCAACGTCCGAGCCTCCTCTTGATCTATCCCCTTGGTGAAGCTAGTGCGCAATCCTACAGCTAGCGGACTGCAATATGAACGGGATCATCCCCCGACCCTTGCTAGGCATAGGCGAGCGGCTGCACCAATGATCAGGTGATTTAGCGTCACTGAGGCCTTGTAAGAAGACGTCAATTGCAACGAGACAGGCCGGGGAAAATCAGACCAGATGCTACTAACCAGGGGGAGGGTTGTGGTGGAAATGGAAGACATCACGGCTACTATACCAAGTTGAATGACCAGGCTGGCTTTGGAGTGAATAGTCGACTACTACATAT
This sequence comes from Fusarium sarcochroum, assembly GCA_013266185.1. Taxonomy (NCBI): domain Eukaryota; kingdom Fungi; phylum Ascomycota; class Sordariomycetes; order Hypocreales; family Nectriaceae; genus Fusarium; species Fusarium sarcochroum. Next base: position 16,776 of record JABEXW010000677.1, read on the forward strand.
AAAACTGAAGGAACATTGATACTGCACCTGTTTATCCAATTCCATCTTGAAGCTTTTGTGCCGAGAGATTATATCCATAATAACTGCTCCGGCAATCCGGGAATGCAGTAGTATCTTGCATTTGTTGAGTCGACTGTGGCCGGGTTGGCAGTCTGGGGCCCCCTGGGCTACAGTACCTTCACCCTCCACTACAAGCTGGAGCTTACTGGGCTGTTGCACACCGCCAAGCCCACCTCAGCCGGTAGACAAATCACAATCGCCAATTGGCGCCGCAAATGTTTGGGAAATTTTAAGCTCCCGTCTCGTCTGATACCAGCTTGAGCTCTCTGCAGAAACTTGAAACCTGTGATCGTCAAGCCTGTCCACTCTCTACACCAACAGAACATCTCGGTTTCTTCGTATTCATCAAAATGGCTGCCAAACAATCTATGCAACTTTTCCGTGCCCTGCGCATGTCGCAGCCTGCCTTCCGCCAGCCCGTCAACCGAGTCTCTGTCTGCCGCTTCTACTCAACATCCACCGACGATGCGCCCCCTCCGCTGCTCTCCAAGCTCAAGGCTGATCTCAAGACGGCCATGCGCGCCAAGGATGCCCCTCGCCTGACCGTTCTCCGAGCAATCATGTCCGCCAACCTCAACGCCTCCAAGACCTCTACTCCCATCAAGACCGATGTCCAGCTCGTTGCTCTGATTCGCAAGATTCAAAAGAATTCTGCCGATGCTGCCGCAGAGGCCAAGGCGGTCAACCGCGACGACCTCGTTCAGAAGGAGGAGCAGCAGATTAAGGTGTTGGACGAGTACATTGCCAACAGCGGCGTTGAGAGCCTGACTGAAGCACAGCTCAAGGCCCTGGTGCAGGATGCTGTTGAGGCTTCAAAGGCCGCTGGTAGTCAAGCCAAGTCCATCGTGGGCGATGTCATGAAGCGATTGTCTGGCGCCCTTGAGGGCAAGGACGTCGACAGGAAGGAGTTGGCTAAGATGGTCAAGGAGCTGACCAGCTAATGTGGTTCATGGATATTTATGCGTGATGTAAAATATGTACATTATGATGAAAACAGGTGCTGGTATTGTCACCGGGCCTCTATCAGATACCAGCTGCTTGTACGAATATATCGGTTGTGACAGCTGGACTCCCCCACTAACGGAAATGGATTTTTCTTGGTGATGGACAAGCTCGTGTAATCCGTCTCGCCTTGGATCTCACCAAACAAGTGGCACATGAGCTGTTACCATAATACGAGGCAATAATTTTGTTTGTTCTACTCATTTAACTTCATCTCGTCTAATGAGACTCATGAGCCCGATTCGGTAGAGTACGAATAGCGGCGCCCTTAGACTGATCGAGCGACCCCGCCTCTGTTGAGGTGAGAACGGTATAAGTGACTCACGAACAGTCACAGCATGCTTTAATCTTTAACTTCTGTTCAACTTCGACTTTTTTTCTTTTCTTTCTTCATTCCTCCCAGACCTCATCACATCGCTGTCAATATACCATCCTGTTTGCAATGACTTCTCGCCAAAACATCAGTTCCGGCTCCGCCTTTGAAGCTCAAATCGGCTATTCACGAGCCGTCGTCACTGGTGATTGGGTTTTCGTCAGTGGAACAACTGGGTAGTCTTCTCCTATCTTCTCTTTGAAAGTAAACAGGCATCCATAAGCCTAACACTCGCAGCTATAACTACAAAACTGGGCAGATATCCTCTGATGTTGCTGAGCAAGCGGACCAGACCATGACCAACATCGATGCCGCATTAAAAGATGCCGGTGCTTCAGTATCTGATGTTGTCCGTGTCAGATATATCTTGCCTAACCGCGATGACTTTCCAAAGACGTGGCCAGTGTTACAGAAGTGGTTTGGGGATGTTCGTCCTGCAGCGATAATGGTACAGTCGGGACTGATGAAGGACGAAATGAAGATAGAGATTGAAGTCACTGCGAGAACAGGGTTTGGAATAAAGGACGACCAGGATCAAGGTGTTTGAAAAGGGTCTATGTTTCTAGACTTCCTGTCTTGATTCTTAGGCAGTTTAAATAAGCGATGAAAACACTTAATTCTTCATACGATAAAACTACAGTTATATGTATTACTCTAGTGAACTAAAGGGGCAATCAAGCTTCCTGCAGCAAACGCAGTGCTCATTGTGACAAGACTCGACGTCGACATCAACGACAGCCCACTAACACCATGTCCAGAAGGACATCCTCCAGCCAGTCTTGAGCCTACAATCATCAGAAAACCGCCAAGGGTAGCGAGCCACGGCTGAGCTTCAACGACAGAGTCATGAAGGAAGGAGGGGAATATCTTGGTGATTGCCCAAGCACCCGATGCCATGCCTGTGGCGAACAGCGTGTTCTGACGGCTGCTTGGCCAAGTAGAACCTCGTGTGAGCCACCAGAAGTGGTTGCCAACCTCTTCATATGAACCTGAGATACCGAGCATAGAGCGGCGGATGAGGATAGAGAAGAGTTGGGAGAAGCCGATGAAAAGACCACCACCGGCTGAGAAAACCGTCCAGTCTGACCCAGTAGTGTATACGACGGAAGCAGCGATGGCTGACAAGCAGACACTTTCGAAGAGAGCTATAGTTGCGTCTTTAGAGATCCCCAGATTCTCATCAAGAGTTACCGTCTCAGGTTTCACGTTCGCCTTCTCTCTCTGGGCTTTGGCTGCCTGCGCGACATAACCCGTGTAGGCGATACCACCAACAATAGCTCCACCAAGGGTGTAGAAACCAGTCTGTAGACCGGCTCCAACTTGAGCGAATAGTGTACCTGGGCAAGACCCGGAAAGAGCCATCCCAGCGCCGAGGAGAAATCCACCGAGAACGTTACCATCATACTGCCCAAAGAGTCCAATGGGAGAGGAACTTCTGGGTTTGAGGTTCACATAGCCAAGGCGCTCAGCAACCTTGTATATGATACTTTTATAAAATTTCAGTTATGTTTGAAATTCTTGAAAGAGGGGGGTGCTACTCACGCGCTGCTTGCAACTGCACCAAGAGAGGTTTGCAGCATATGCCAATCCTGGAATTTGAATTGATTGATGATTGTTGAAGGTAAATAGACGCCTGCTGCTACGGTGGAGGCGCCATAGACGGCACCTGAGAATAATGCCGCCATCCAGAAATCTCCTCGATGTACGGATATGGCTGGTGTTTTCGGAGTGTACTTGATGATTCGTTGATTTAGATGCCGGTTCTCGGAGCGTTGGTCAGCAGAGGAAGTTCTATAGGGTAGTATGCCGTGACTACGACTTTTTTGTGAAAACAACAGCTAAAAACGCGCAGGAAATTAACACTATTAGTTTAGACAATGAGAAGATATATATCTGGGATCATAATTTGATACTCAAAATTTCTCTATGGATCATACCAACTCTTTCTGGTTCACCTACACCAAAATGCTCTCGATCAAAGTTTCCGCCGTTGAGTTCACCAATTCACTCAACAACTTTCCAGGAATCCCGCTCATTCTTTTAGCCCACGCCAAGTCGACGTTGGATGAGTTTACTTCAAAAACAGTGGTGACATCAGAACCATCTTGAAAAATGGACCAATTCAAAAGGTAGTTATGACGCTGCTTGTCACTATAGGTCCAATTAGATGATGTCTGAGGCACATCGAGGAAGCAAAGCACAATTGTCGCGTTGAGTCGTGGATCAGCCATGATAGAGTCGGGGAGGGCGTGTGAAAGGCCATCAAACTCGAGTGTGTCTAGGGTAGCCTTGTGCACTTGGGCTAGCCACTCATGAACACGACCACTGCTTGGGACAGGAGCACTGAAGGGGACACGAGACAACAAAGGGCCTACCACCGAATCAACTCCAGGCCATGGAATGGTACGTCCTGACAAGCTGATGGAGAAGCCGAGTTGGTTCCATCCTGTCACCTTTGACAGGAACAGGGCCCAAGCAGCATACGCCATGGTACTGTTTGTGATGCCCAGATTGTGAACCGCAGTGCTGAGATGGGACTTGGTGACAGTTGTGGGTGAGTTGAAGCGAACCAGGTCAAAAGCTTGCTCTGTTGGAGGAGTTGATGGGCGTGGGAGCTGCAAGATGGCATCGTTGCCAAGAGGTTGGATCATTCTGTTGAACGTGTCTGTCGCCCTCCCCAGATTCTCTTGTGTGTACTTTTGCATGAAACGTGCAAAATCTTGAAAACGAGGCTTTGGGAGAATCTCTTCACCTGCCAATGCCCTTTCCACGTCAGCTGAGAGGATGGCAGATGAAAAGACGTCGACCAGCACATGATGGGTACGGCTGATCAATGCCAAAGCTTTGCGGTCTGGCACAGAGACGCAAGTCATGCAACAGTAAGGGACCTCACTATCTGATGGCTTGAGTTTGTCCAAGGCCAACCAGGCTCTCTCCTCGGCGGCAGCACATGCACTCTCGAACCGATCGTGCTCAACAACTACGTCTTGCCAGTCCAGATTCAGCCTGCCCAGGTCAGAAAGCGTAAAGTTTTCCAGGTCAAAACGCATTTGAAAGATGCTGTGTGCCGACCAGACCTTGACACAAGCATCACGGATCTCACTGGCAGTTGGAGTATTTGAAACGCCGCCAACATAGCGAGTTATGCCAATAAGAGCGCAGAACCGGGGATATTCAAGGGAGCGGTTGAGGAAAAGCCTCTGTACGGGGGTGACAGGGATATCGCGAAATCCAGTCTCAGGCTCTCTACTATCGTTTCTCTCTTGTGATGGCGTTGCTCGTTGCAGAACTCTTTGTAACTGTTCAATGGTATCCAGTTTAAGAATATCAACCACCGAAACCGAAAATCCCATCTTGTTTAACAAACTTGCGAGTTTGAGAGCTGTCAGTGAGTTTCCACCTTTTTTGGTGAACGCTGATTTATCATCGAGCTGCTGAATTGGGATACGCAGGATCTGAGCGAAAGCCGTTCGCAATATGTCGTACGCTGAGGTTGGCTTCTGCTCACTATCTATGAGCTGCTGCGTTTCATCTTGACTCTCATCCAGTTGCTTTTTGAGAGCGCCTCGATCTGTCTTTCCGTTGGGTCGAAGGGGAAATGAGTCCAAGGCCAGGATAATATCTGGGATGATGAAAGGATCATAACGTTCCTTCATAAGCTGGCGGAGCTCATCAATGTTGACGGTTGCTGGTTGGACGCATCCTACCAGACGCTCCCGCCAAGTGAAAGCCACAGCAACCCTCACGGCGTCAAAAGAGGCCAACGCTGGCTCGACCTCTGTGTCGAGGTTGACGAGAAAACCGCGGTTCTTGATCATGGAATCTGCTCGACCAGCCCACACGAGTTGACCATCTTGACTTCGCCGAGCAAGGTCTCCAGTCCGGTAGAATCGTCTGCCATTCCACTTTATGAACTTCTTGGCTGTAAGTTCCGGGTTATTGAAGTAGCCAGCTGCCAGACCTGGCCCCGTGATCATGACCTCGCCATAGCTGCACTCTTGTAGATGCTCATCCACTAGGACAACCTCGACGCCTGGAATAAGCTCACCAAACGGAGGCTCCTCGCCGTGCTTAAGTTCACCGAAGCTGATGGTCACGGTCGTCTCTGATGGGCCGTATGTGGTAAGTACCTTTCGAGTTGGAGTGATCCAACGGCTGACGACGTCCATAACAGGCGCTTCACCACCGAGGTATATATACCGAACACTATCATAGTCCCCACAGGGATCCATGACTGCCAGCATTGACGGAGTCATGCTTAGAACCTCGCAAGTGGTTGAGACTTGGGGGAAATTGGACGGTGAAGCCATCACAAGAGTGCCACCCTTTGTAAGATTCAACCAGACCACGCCGGCGCACCCTATAGAAAAATGGTCAATACTTGATATCTTTAACAAGGAATCATAGGAGATTATGCCCACCATCGAACGCAATTGAATAAGCGAGCAAGCCACGAAGCCCCTTTTCTGCCGTGACAACATCGAGGTCATCGTTGAGACGCACCATTGCAACCGAACAAATGGCTTTGTGATAGACCATGACACCTTTTGGCTTTCCCGTGGTTCCAGAAGTGAACACAATCCAGGCAAGGTCATTAAATCGGAAGCCCTGTCGGATGTGGCCCAGTTGCATCAACAAGCTGTCCAGATCATGGCTAACTGGTGAATGGAGCCACGAACTCTGGAAATCCACCACATTCTCAACAAACTTTGACAATTCTAAGCCAGGACAGGAACTTGTCACAACAGCCACAGATGCAGAAAGCTCAGAGAGTGCCGATTCAATTCTGCCACGGCTCCAGGCCACGACGTCCATGGGTATGTAACAAGCACCAACTCGTAAAACACCAATGACAGCAGGGAGCATCTCGAGAGACATTTGCGTTAGAACAGGTACTCGATCCCGTGGTTGAACACCTGCTGAGAGAAGTGACTGGCTGACATGAAGCGAAGCGTTTCGCAGCTCAGCATACGTGAGTCGTTCATCTTGCCATTCCACAGCGGCTCTGTCGGGATCTCGTGCGGCCCATTTATCGAAGAGGTCGATAATGGTGGTGTCAAGAGGACGAGAGTCGTCGCTAGATGCAGTGTCCATGGCAGATGTGCTTAAAGTCAAAAGATGTATGAACAAGTAGTTGGCACAAGCTTGTTTGCAAACAGGTCAATAGTCTCCAGTATAAGAAGTTTGGAGCTCTCAAACAATGAGTTGCGAAACATGTCAGTTCCGTAGTCTTAGGTCCGTATAGGAGAGAACTATGATCCATGTGCAGCGCCATTGTTTCAACAAAGCCGATATGAGCGTGAAAAAGTGGTAAACATCCATGATAACTCACTAGTTACAATGCTACATCTGTTGGCTGACCGTGCAGTTGATGGGTACAATTCCCGCACTGGCTGACATGCATGGCACACCCCAAGACGGGTCGGACCTCAGGAGACTGTAAATCTCCATACTCGTAGGGGATTCGTATCCATTAGAGACTCTGAGCCGAATACATCAGAATAATAGTGGTTGCTGTAGGGAAATGCCCAAGACCTTTCACATCGACCCAGCATCACGAGTTATTAACGCCAGGCATTAGATTGAAACATCTGATGCTCTGTGCTTCTCATGCATTGACTGTAAGCGAGAATCAGGTAGAATGCAAAAGACTTCGTTTCTTCTCCCTCTTCTATAGAGATAAGCCAACAACAAATGGTTACAAAATCATAGTCACTAGCTTGGCGCCAGAAACGCGAGGAGATGATTGCCAATGTCCATCCTTTATCTTTAGTATGTGACGGTATACCTCTCACGTCAGTTGATACTTGGTTAAAAAGACTCTCGTATTCTTAAAGTTCATTCGTAAGCAGCGAGCAGGATAAACAATAACTGGCACTAAACAGAAAGCCCCATATCCTGACGACCTACCACCACCTCGTCTAAGATCCCCCTAGAGACTTGTGCCACTTGGTGATACATCTCCAGGACATGCCGTCTGCTTATTCTAGAAAACAACAAAAAGTAAGCTACCCAAGCTGAACTATCTGGAGACACAGATGTCCCCGACTCTGCATACAGCTCTGCCCTGGAGACATGAGCAGCAATATGCGGAATTTCTTCCAGCACCAAATCGATCAAACCATGAGGCACATAGACATCATCCCGGTGTACGGGAATCATACAATGAGCGTTCCAATATTGAGCGCCTCCACCACCACCAACATCGTTAGCCCCAAGGGAAGAGAACGACTGCGAAAGAGCGGCAAACCGTTCCCCGTCTCCGACGGCATGGAGGAGTTGTAGTGCACCCATGTCCACTCCATAAGTATACAGAGTCGCCCATGTTCCCGCTGTGCCTGGTGAGCGAGCGTTGACTTCAATGAGAAAAACATCTGTGTCTTGACCATGAGACTCTTTGTCATGACTGACAACAGGGCTGAGATCAACGATTCCATCGGCTCGTTGGTCTTGATATTGCATCGAAGAGTTTTGCATTCGAGCCTCGACGTGAAAAACTCCCGAACGAAATCCAAGTTGTAGTAAATTATCATGAAGAGAGTTTCGAATTATGTTTAATTCGCTGGCGGGCAAACCACTGTTGGAGATTTGCACTGTCTCGACGAAGTTTTCTTCTGACGTGGCAGCGCTGGTATCACCAGGACATGGCAAGTTATCCGTCACCTCTAGAAATAGGACTTGGCCATCCCAGAGGACGAAGTTTGCGTCCAACTCAGGTCCGTCGACATATGTCTCGATCAAGACGCCTTGTTCGGTGAGGCCTTGTTGTTCTAACTCGAGTACTGCCCGACGCATTGTAGCATCGTCACGTACTTTCTTGACGCCCCTTGAGAATTGACCGCGAGATGGCTTTACTATCAATGGGTACTTGAGTGATTGAAAGGTGTGTTCCATCTTAACATGGTCTAGTTGGTTCACGCTTGTCAGATGCATGGCCTGTATGTTGGTCTTGTTGGTCAGGTTGCGCATCTCATGCTTATAATGTGCCATTTGCATGCTTCGTAGCGGCTCAGTGGGAAGTCCCAATAGCTCAGCTGCCTCAGCTGTTGCAATGACAAAGCTATCGGTGAATGTGACGATCCCATCCACGTGTTCATCACGGAGGGCTTGTGCCATTCTCTGCGGCAACTCGACAAGGTCGCTCATATCCATAGGAATAAACTCTTGGCGAAGGTAAGAGTACTTTTCCATCTTCAGCCAGTGATTTGGCTCATCAAAGACGATCAATGACATGCCGAGAGCTTGAGCAGCTTCGAAGAAGCCCCTGGAGCCATACATACCCTGCGCCTCATCATACATTGGACGGCCACCAACAACAGCTACTCGGCGAGAAATTGGTTTACTGGATACGAGCCAATTGAAAGTGAGTCTTCTCTCCAAGTCTTGTTGCAGCAGCATCAGAGAGGTATGGTAAGTCCGTGCAAGACATCGCTTGATTACCAACGCCCCTGGAGATGATGGAAGCAATGCAAAAAGGCTGCTAGGCAAGTGTCTGTCGTCAGTTGCCAAAGCAGAAATCTTTTGATTCCATGTGTGAAAAGGGACGATGGCCTCGATAAATTCGGAGTGTCTCATTCTGACATTGAGTATGTCGCCCCTGCAAATGTAACCGTTACGAGGTGACAGAATGAGCCTGGCTGCTCTGACCTCTGTTGCAGGAATTGCAGTTCCATTGGGGTAGCAGGTACGGCGGATTAGAGGTTCTAGAAGAGTACCGGTGATATCTGCGATACAACCTCCTATAGCATCTTGTTCAAACCACTCCGTGATAGGGACTTCGCGGAAAAAGACATCGGCAGTACGGAAGTAGTTTGCAGTACTCTTTTGTGTAGAGATTCTCCATCGACAAGACAGAGTTAAGCATGTCCCTGTATGGTAGAATAAGTTATATGGTTGTGGCTGATGGTACATGAAGGGAACATACCTTTGGTGTCTCGAAGTAAAAAGGTTTCCTGGACGAGATCCAGGTCCTTGGTAGGAATAGAGCCCATGGATCTGGTAATATTCAAGTCAAACAGTGGTTACGAGAATAAATGATCAAATGGAGGGTTTGAATATCCTTCTAGGTGGCTCTGGGAGGTCAACAAATGGCCTAATTGTTATTATCTTGGAGATACCCCTTAATGTTTATTCAGTCACAGCCCAACGGGATAATATGTCGATACCTCACTCGAGGCTTCTGCGTAAGACGAATGTCACATTGCCCTTAACTCAGCAATGCAGTAATACCTTTCTGATACTAGAACAACCATTGTGTTTGCAAGGGGTGGCTGACACCCCCTTGAGAGACGTTGAACATAGGGCTTGCATATGCATGTCATCCATGTAATCTGGCTGACATGCATATCTGAGATGCAGATCTGTGTCTGACACAGCGTCTGTACTATCTTGACGTGGTACGAGTTTCTATTTACTTGAACGAAAGGAAACTATTCCTAGATGGACTTGCTTCGTGTGTAAGTGACATGCATGAGTTTTAAGTGAGGACAAGAACATACGTAGGAACATCAAGATGTACGAGGTATATATTGCACCACCCAAACAAAACAAATACATTATACTTCTTCAGTTAAAATCATTCCATTTTCATCATGAAGTCAGGAAGAACAGTTCTTGTTACGGGCTGCTCCGATGGCAGCCTCGGATCATCTCTGGCACTAGCATTCCATGCAGCTGGATGGCGAGTGTTTGCATCAGCTCGAAACCTATCCAAAATGGCAGTTGTCAAAGCAAACGGCATCGAACGTGTCGAGCTAGACGTTCAATCGGCCGACTCCGTTTCGCAAGCGGTCGAGACCGTTCGAGTTCAGACGGGAGGATCCTTGGATGCCCTGATCAATAATGCAGGGTTAGGATACAGCATGCCTATTACAGACACGGACATGGATGCTCTTCGTCAGCTGTTTGAACTCAACGCTTACTCCATTGTCACTGTTACGCGAGCCTTCCTCCCTCTGCTCCTTGCTTCTACACAGAAGAACACAATCATCGCCAACAACACTTCTGGTATGGGAATGTTGGGCTGTGGGATGCCGTTTCAAGGGGGATACTCGGCGTCCAAAGCAGCTGCGGCTAGTCTGACAGAGAGTCTTCGCATGGAACTCGCCCCATTTGGTGTTCGTGTGGTCAATATTGTCACAGGTCGTGTAAAATCGACTTTCTTCAAAAACTCAAACGACGCTGTACTGCCTGATGATTCTCTGTATGCCGTGGCTAGGGAGGCCATCGAGGCCCCAATGAATGGACGTAGTTCAGTCAGTGACAGAGAGAACGCCGACGACTGGGCAGCGAGGGTAGTACAGGACTTGAGTTCGGCGAACCCTCCACATCTGATATATAGAGGAGGCCAGGCAGGCACTGGTAAATTAGCTTCTGTTTTCCCTCTTGGAACATGGGATGGATTGTTCAAGAAATGGTCGGGACTAGACGTACTGGAAAAGGAGCTCCGGAATCGAGAAGATCAGACCAAGTCTTAGTCTTGTGGTAAGTGAGGAACATCCATAGTAAGATAACCTGGAACAATTGTACGCGCAAAGACGCTGAGAACCACAGTACAACACAACATAGTCTATTAGTAACCAGTGAAAAGTCCCTCTGCTACCTTATTTGCCCCCTGCCCTAACTAGAGCCGCAAACTTGCTTCCCTCTGTCTGAGCCAACACCCGTGGATTGCCAATTTCAGCAATCTTCCCACCATCCAAGACAACAACCCTATCGAAATCCATAATCATATCTAGACGATGACTGACGGCGATGACAGTGTACGCGTCAAACTCAGTCTCAATGATGCCTTTGATGATGAATTCCATGTCCTGGTCAACGCTTGAGTTCACTTCGTCGAGCAGCAATAAGCCGCCTTGTTCTTCTGGGTTTCCGTTTGTCTTTTCAGACTCCTGGATCTTCTGTGTCCTAGCTCGATGGCGTAGTAAAGAGCGCCCCATCGACATTAATTGTCGTTGACCCCCACTGAGAGTCCCGGCCGTCATACCAGCGTCTAGGCCACCGCGGTTCTGAACAAAGTCCCATAACCCGATAGCAACGAGAACAGCTCGGCATTCATTCGGCGTGGAAATGCCTGAAGGGTCCAAGTTTTCCTTGAAGGTTGCGCCGTCGGGCAAGAAAACAGCCTCTTGGGGAACTGCAATGACGTGCTGGCGAAGGGCAGCCCTATTCAGACGACTCAGAGGAAGGCCGTCAATCAGAAGAGCCTCATCAGGGGTCTCTGGAAGAGGGTCGAGGAGTTTCAGTAGCAAAGACACGAGACTTGATTTGCCGCTACCAGTTCTTCCGCAAACGGCAATCTTTTCACCCGGCTTGATGTTCAAGCTAAGATTGTCAAGAGCCAAATCAGATTTGCCATCGTCCTCACTACTCGCACTGCGTTTGAAATTTCGTTAGCGTATCATACTCTCCTGACACTGTCAAGCCAAGAGAAATAGTTGTTCAACTTACCTGTAACTCGCTGAAACGTTATTCAATTCCACTATCCCTTTTTGTGGCCAGTCTTTGGGAGGTATCGTATCCTCTCCCTCTTGGTCCTCAGGTTTAACCGTCGAGTTGAAGGTCTTGAGTCTGGCAATAGCACCTATGGATGTCTCAAGTCGGGTGTAATAAATCACAATACCGGATAGACTTTCTCCGAAACTCATAAGAGTGACCAAAGATGCACCGGTGAAGCCGGAGCTAGAGTGAAGTCTTACAGCGAGTATCGTCAAAACGGCTGCAAGCAGCATGACTACCATGTCCAGGACGAGATTGAGCCACTCCTGGACCATAGCAAGAAGATAAGTGGGCTGCTGGCTTCTGTTGAGCAGTCTGGCATTCTTGGAAATATCATTGGAAATATAGCCTTTCGAGATGGTCAGCAATTGTGTGCTCTAGCTCATTGCGGCGTTGGATAGATCAGTGACTTACCGAAAGCTCGCAGAGTCGTAATACCCCTCACAGTATCCATGAAATGGGTGCTAAATAAGCATCATTTAGCAGTCTGTTATGATAGGCAATCAATACCAATAATGGGCATGTAACTTACTACAAGGGACTCTTGGCCTCCAGATCTAGGAGCCTAAGTTGTCTCGAAGTCCGAAGATAGAACTTCTGCACGGCATAGAGTAAGGCAGCCAGGAATGGGTAACTAATAGCCAAATAGGCTGACGATGTTGGCATAACAGCGGCTTGACCAAGGGCCTGGGAAACCTATACACCTCATGTTAGTGGCAGTCCTGAACTATCCTCTCTGAGGTAACTTTCAACAGAATGAAATGACTTACACAAAACAACGTGTTGAGTAAAGCATCAGGGAGCTCAGTATCAATAAGATTGAGGTCTTGCGAAAAGAGATTTGTGATAACGCCGGTATCAGTTTGTGTAAAAAAGCGCAATGGAGCTTGTACCAGCGTCGTCAATGTATCGTGATGTAGGTTAGCACCAGCCCTCTTTATAGAAACTATAAAGAGACTAATGCCAAGGAGTAGCAGAGAGATCAAGGCTGCAACCTGCAATAATGCGTAGATCCCGACGTAGTAGGCATGGGAGTGATCTGGACTCCCAGACGATATATCATCAGTCCAAAATTTAAGCCCTTGAGAAGAGAAATGTCAGCCAGCTGAAGTATACGAACAATCCTGAATTGGAACCTATAGGGGAGGTTTGGATTATCGCTCGGGGTAGAAGACTTACAGATGGTGGGAAAATTGGTAAAGAATCCCCAAAGTGCAGCTAAGAAAAAACAGCAAAAGGCCACCAAGAGTCCCATACTCAAGAAATAGTGCTTGTAAACTGCCTTGTCACCCGTTCGACGAGCAAGATCGGCGTTGGCTGCCTCAGCTTCTGAGACTCCAGTGGTCGTGCCCTGTACTTTTGTCTGCAATTCAGTCGTGTCTGTCGAGGCTGGTGGTCCAGTCATGGTGTCGCTCTCATTATCACCAGCTGAGTTGCGAATCCCAAGGCTCTCAACATAACCTCCCATTGCCGCTAATTGAGCAAAGTTACCTTGCTCGATGATAGTGTTATCCCCAAGTGCTATGATATGATCAGCCATTGGCAGAAATCGAACACTATGGGTACACAACACAACGGTAGTGCGCCTCTGTCGAAGTAAACCATCAGGACCAAATACTCTCTGGAAAATCTGTAACTCCGTATCGGCATCTAACCCGCTAAACACATCATCCAGTATCACCAAGTCAGACTCGAGATACAAGGCACGTGCTAGGGAGACACGCTGCTTTTGACCTCCTGAAAGTGTAATACCGTCTGATCCCACGTTCGTAAGGTCTCCTTGAGAGAGCTTAGCAAAGTCCAGGGACAGTGCTGTGGCTTGAATGACAGAGGCATATCTCTTCTCGTCGTATAAGGAGAAGCCAAGAATGTTATCGCGGATGGTTCCGTTGCATAGGAAAGCGGTCTGCTCGCAGAAGCCGATACGCGGACATCGCATACTTAACGTGACATTCCCTTGGCTAAATGGGATTTCACCAAGAAGGGTCTTGCAGAAGGTAGATTTGCCTGAACCCACTGGCCCAACCACCATGGTGAGCGAAGACTTGTTGATCTGCGCATTTATGCCACGAAGAACAAAGACATCTTCCTTCCAGCCAAAGTTACCATTCTTTATGCTGATCATGGTAGAATCAGAATGAGTCTCAGTTTCTGAACTCCCTGTCTCTGCCTCGGTCTCATCGATATTGGGATTCTGCTTTCGATCGGACAGGACTCGACGAAAGTCATGACGAGTTTCGCATTCTAGAAAGGCTTGAATTCGCCCAATACAGGCAATTCCAGACACAAGCTCAGGGATTGACGTAAATATTTGGGAAAGCGGATTAGTCAAGAGCATCAAAAAGGCAAGACTTGTGAACACCTTGGTGGTATCCAGTGTAGCCCGAGTAAAGGCAAGGGTCAGCGGAGGACTGATCAACATGGGGGTGAAGCCAAGCATGGCGGCCAAGATAAAAATCTTTCGGAATCGGGCACCAGCTGCGAGCTCCTCCACGCGTAATCTCTGGACGAAGGAACTGACTGTAGAAGATAGACCCGAGAGCTTGAGGTTTTTCATGCTAGTGATGACCGTGGCCGTCAAACCGACACGCTTCTGTACGCCTGTCATCCAAGCTCTTTGGGAATCTCCTGTAAAGTTGATAAGAATTCCCAAGAGGGTGAAACAGACAACCACAACTCCGATTGGAACCAGAAAGACCAGTCCTAGTCTGATATACAACATCCATGCAGCTAAGACGGCCTGAATAACGCCTGCCCAGACATTGTGCATCATCCTGAGACCGAGTCTGATGCGTTCTATATCAGTACTCATGAGAGTAAGGGCAGCATTATGGTCATCTGCCCCGATGCGAGCTTGTGTGGCTCTGGTGAAGATTTCCGTCACCAGTATCGACCTAGTCATGGCGCGCATGCGGTGATGGAGATACCTATACGACGTCAGCTTTGTTTTAGAGACTCATCGTTTGACATACCAGCAAAGTGCTGCCGAAACGGCCATACCCGAATAAATCAATATCGCAGCGCCTATGAAGCCGTAGCCTACATTCGCTTCAATCTCAGGTTGCGAGAGATGATCCAACAGCTTCTCGATGAAAAATGGTTGGCAAAAGGTAAAGCCCAAGAGGGCGAGTCGAAGAGGGATCGGCAGCAGTAGAGGAACTATCATCGTCTTGATGAGAACTTTGACAAGACCGTAGCTATCCCCCTTGAGCTTGTTATAATCCATGTTGGCCTTGAATCTATCGTGTAGTTGCTGACTGTGCAGTGCAACATCAAGAGGGTAAAGATCATCCATCGATATTGTTGATCTGTAACCCTGCAGGAACATGCTGTTAAGCCAGGAGAGAACGCCGAGTGAAAAGATACTGCTAGTTTCCTCAGGACTATGCTCATCTGTGTCCCAAGTGACCCATTTGTTCTTAGACTTAGTCTCCAGAAGCAGAATAACAACCTTGAGCGCTAGAGAGGTTGTAAAAACAGCACTGTAGGATAATTCGGATGTACTCTCCGAGAGCAAGAACAGGGTGCGAGCCTGAACGATATCGAACAAGAGGGTTAAGAACAGATAACAGTTCAAGAGAATTGAGGGACGTGGACTCCGATTATGGTCAATCATGCTAATCATAATCATGGCCAGGGCGGCCACGAGATTAAGCACAGACGAGGCGATGAAGACGCGAGTTACATGGAAAGAACCGATGCCGACCAGAATCAATAGTGCGATTTGAAGACCAACATATGATATTATAGCTCCCTGATCGCCATGGTTACTCTTTATACTTATTATGGCTGTATCTCTCTCTTTACATACCAGTTTGATGAGTTGAAAGATAGGAGCATGAACCACTGAGGGCTTGCGTGACTGAGTGATGGAGCGCCATAGTGAACATACGATGAACAAGGCGCCGGGGAGAATAGAGAAAAAGAGCTGCTCAAAATGAAGATTAAAGTCAAAACGCTCTTGGTTCATGTATAGCAAGTCAAACTCGCCATCGCGAAATGGCATTTTGACTGACTTGACTTGACTGTCTACGGCCAAGAATGTGTGAGGTAAGTAAAGGGGGTTTGTTGGAAGCTTCCCAGGTTGGATTGTTTTGCATGGCGTTTTGGTTAACCTTGTCGATGCAATACGCAATATCAAGGATGTTTAATTGCAAGTCGTCAAACAATGTTTGCTTTGTAGAACCCAGCTTCCTTGTAAGGCAGCTCCCACAGCGCCTTCCTATTTTGAACCAACATACCTCACGAGCAATCCAAGTACGTACTGTCTAGTGTACTTCTATACGATAACATCCATGCTCTATGACCCCATACCCCGTAGGAAGGCCGACAAAGCTGATCTATTGTAAAGCTACAGGCCGCATTCCCCCGATGAACTCGAAAACGGGCCAATTGTTGACGATCCCCAGACTTAGCCCATAATCCTTTAAGATAAGCATGATATAAAGGTAGGTATATAAAGTATGACTTCGCTCCGTAAATCCACTCAAGCCCACAAATACTTCTCCACATAATCATTCGTGTTAATCGAGAAGACGGAAGGTAGTATCGTCTTGAGCTGTACATAGATGAAACTGCAGTCGATTGACTTTATTAGTCTTTGGCCCGTTGCTGCATCGCCAAAATATCATGTCTCTATTGAAAGCTGACCAAGCTGCATATCTTACGGCATAGTGAGGATACGAGATAGCAAAGATGGCCGATCGCTGTGGAGTGCTAAAGATCTTCATACCCATCTCATAGTACATAGATTAGCTACACGGGAGGATCATTACCTTATCCCCCATGCGGTTACCGTGGACGGCAAAATGTCCCGAGTGGACTGGCACATCCAGCTGTCAGCTTTTAGGCGCCCCCCACTAGCCACTGAAGCCGGCACTAATTTCTCCTATGTCCCGACAAACGTCCCTTGGCAAGCCTTCCTTGATATAATAACTCTTGGCTACAAGGGGATAGTGACTAGGATGTACGCACCACACGTTACCTTACACATATCCGCCGACCATTAGGGTTCTTGAGATTCAATTGGCTGCCTAACCTTTTAACCTCGGCAGGCGTAAATCACGTTTGATTAGTGGAAAGTTGCTAATGCCCCTGATGGTTCGATTTGCAGTGACTACAAGACGCACATGTGCGGCTGGTTGTTTGATCACATCTCAGCCACAACAACCAACAGCCGCCAACGACGCAAAAGTTCTTCATACTAAGCTTATACAATCCATCAAGCATGGGCTTGGTCCTATGCTTGAGGAAAGGGCCGCATTATATTGGGTCCGGATAAGCACTGGGCTGTCTGTCATGCAGCATACCCTGCGTGTATGAAGGCATCAAGATGTGAAGTCTAGCCTTATGAGATATAGAACTGGAATTGAGCAATGTGCTTATAATCGAGCCATCTGAATATAAATAGTTATAGGGAAATGCAAGTAATGCTTGCGTAACTGCAGCTATTCATGTAATGCCGAGCCGTTTCTCCTTACAAGCCCCTTGATATGTTCTTGGAAGAAATCCCGGAACCTGCTAATAAGAGGTCACGATCTGGCCGATCGAATAGCCCAAGGGCAGTTCAAAGACGAAGGTGAGCAGGATAGAATTTACCAGACTTGCATTCTATCAAGACCAATATCCGCAGCCAAACTTGTCCTTTTCCTTTTACTAACGACAAACGGAAAGAATTCAGAACAGGCTCTCACAGCGTAACCATCGTGAGTGAGAAACACCACTGACAAACTCGGAACTACCTAACTGTTTCAATGTAGGGCGAAGAGCTAAAGAGACCAGCGAGGCTAGCAAGAACCAGCAAAACGAGACAGACATTGTTCCTATGGAGATGTCGGATAACAACACTATCCAGCAGCCTGGCCGTAATGTCGACCAGACTCAAAACCTTTACTACCCACCAGGGAGCTACCACGAGCCGCTTCAATATGCAAGTAGTTCCAGCAACTCTACAGATTACCTCGAACCCCAGCACTTTACTGGTGGCCAGTCCAACTCTGCTCCAACCACATCGTACGCAGGATTGGAGATGCATAACCTGATCACGCCAGACGACATGGCGTCTTTGTTCTCCCAAGACCAGAAATGGTTACAAGCCGACCTTGAACGCTTATCAGCACCAGCTGATTCCACCATGACCCGACCAATATCCCAAGCCACGTGTTCCTGTCGCAGCAGCTCCGAGAGAGCGTTTCCCCAAGGTCTTGACGGTCTCTCTCCGGGGCGTCGGGCAGAACATGGACCCGATGCGTGCAGCATGCCATCGGCTCCGAGCCTTTCTGACTTGCATTCCAACAGATTATGCAGGTCAGTAACATTGTCGTCTCTAGACACCCCAGCAACATGATGCGTTCTCTCAGCCTTTGCGGGCCAATTAACTAATTCTTAAGCTCCAATAGTCTTTCGGCCGACCAACACACTCACACTGGCCTCAGGGGGGACGGGCCGAGACCGGGCATGCATGCCACCGCTACGGGAATGTCACATTCGACGCTGCAAGGGCATGCATCCAAGCCTCCGACTCCATCCAAAGGAATCTCTCCGTCTCCGGCGGAAGCGACCAACATGACGGGTCATTCCGCAATGGCGGATCTTACCCGCCGTTTCGAATCTGTCTTGGAAACCATGCGCCTATCTGGCTTCCACAATTTTGACGAGATGGCAGTGGATTACTACACTGGCCAATTCGGCAAAGGCAGTGTCCCAGCTATTATGCAGTGCTCCAGCCGAAGCCGGCGACTAAAAGTCATGCTGCAGAAACTCCAGGAAAATAGTAACGAGTGGCCAAGATGGGAGTCCCGAGGTCTCCATGAGAGCATATCAACTGCAACTGGTAAGTACACGCCGCTTTACTGGTCCTGTACTCCGCCTTTTCATCTACTTAGATGTCATTTTCTGTTGAGACTATACTGATCAGTATTTAAAGCCTCTCTTTGCGTGGATGAGATTGAGAAATTGGTTGAGGGAACATCTCCTATTCAAGCCCCAAATGAACCGCCACATAACGGAGCGACAATCGAGCAACTTTTATCAATATGTAAAAGTTTCTCAGGCACCCAAGAACAACCAATAGCCCAATTCATCTCAGAAGTGGCTCCAGACAGGGTAATTCATCGACTTCGACTCTCGCTCGAAACTCACTAAGTCTTGACTAGATACCACACCTCTGGTCCTTGCTAACAGAATTGGCCGGGGTACGGAATGTGTACTGTGACGAAATTGCCAGGTTATTACTTGGCATTCTTATTTTGTCTAGAAGGCTTGTATAGAACATAAATGGGGATAAAAGTCTATACGAGCTCTAATAATACTGCGTCTGTGTTAGAGGTGTTAGCAAATATGCCCTTATAATTAATTACCTTGCTAAGTAAAATATTGTTCCAGGGTAGTTTATAAGCTATTTTACAATGTATAACATCACTCTTAAGCAGTTTCACATAGATGTAATTAAAGGCTATCGCGATATTATTATCAAGTATAGGTTAAATAGCTATACACAGAATGATATGGTGTTTAGAGTTGTTTTAAGAAAGCGACTGTGTTGAGGTGAAGTTATGATGAAGTTCATGTGACACAAACTTGATTAGTTGAAAGACAGTCCATCGTCCAGACACTCAAATTTCAGTATAAATGTTTACGAGCATATGAATCTTTAAGAATTGAAACTATGGTTATGATCTGTCCGGTTCGTAGTCATTTATCTATAATGGCGGAACCACCGGCTGGCACAACAGCCAGGCTTTTGCCAATGACTGTCATAGATTTTATGGACAAAAAGTAGAATATAAGTTGATATATTGTCATGTTAATTGAATTATATACCTAGGTACCACTACCACACCCATCGCTTAGCCTAACGAGTCAACTGCATGGAATTAACCTTGCGCGCAGCAGAAGGCAACGAGTTCTTGTCGCCCTGTTGCGTTATCTCAAGCATCTCTGATGCCCAATCAGCAATCGCCGATACAAGACTATCTATTTCTTGTCGGCTATTGTGGGCGTGAAAAACGAGTCGAATGCGACTCGCCCCTTTGGGCACAGTTGGATAAGAGATCGGGTAGGCATTCATGTTGGCGATGATTAGATGGTAAAACAGGTACATTTCATGACCGTGGTGAAGTAGGATTGGCATGATATGCGAGTGATATGGACGATGTTGCCATTCGTCGGCCAGGGGAACACTTATCAATCTCTCATCAATGGCTTCTTGCCAGACGGGATGATCAGTGACACTCTGCAAGAAATACTTGACGATGTCTTGTATGTGTTCCTGTTGCTGTATTGTTTCCAACATCAGTACAGATCACAGCACTAAGATCTGGGCTAACATACATCTTGGGTGTGGCCATTTCGTAGTAGCTGGTAACCAGCACGAATGCAAGCCACCATGGGAATCGAAGGTGCACCACTATAGGTCAATGATCGTGCATTCTGGATAATCACGTTTCGAATGGTCTGGTTGCATAGAATGACGCCTGTGACTTGAGTGTTAATGGATGACTTTCTGTCCAAAGACCTGCAATACATACCGCCTGTTGCCCCTAATGCTTTGCTGCATACGTGGACTCTGATGGCGATGTCCTTTTCAAGCCCTAGTTCCTGGACCTATCGTCAAAAGTTAGACACAACTCGTTCTGGTGTATGGGTAGGATATCACTCACTAGTCCACCCCCTCTTGGGCCAAGAACACCACTGCTATGGGCCTCATCTATCACAAACTGGGCGTTACCAGCAGGAAATAGCTCTTTTGCCAACTGAACAAACTCAACCAACGGACAAATGTCACCCTCCATGCTATAGATTGATTCTACACATATGAGAATCGATTTTGTTCCTGAGCGAAACGCAGCATCCGCGTCTTTGAGTGAGGTCAGGACATCCCGGAGCGAGTCAATATCATTATGCTTGAACGAGGTCTTGTGAGCGGCATTGCTTAACTTGACACCTAGGGCAGTGCTTGCATGCGAGAACTCATCCCACACAACAGCATCGCCTGGCAACGGAACAGCCTCGAAGATGGCAATGTTGGCAAGGAAGCCTGAGTGACAGATCCAAGCAGTGTCAGAGTTATGAAACGTAGCGATCTCCTCCTCGACCACATTCAAGTAATCGTAGTTTCCGTACTGCGTACGAGATCCAGAGGCACTCAGTCTGAAGTCACCACAGCGAGCGAGTTCCTCCAAAGAGGTGTCACGGATGCGTCCCGATCGACTCAGGGAGAGGAAGTCACTCGACGTAAAATCGAGAACATCATCCTCCCACCGAGGTTTCAGGGTGATGCAACCGCCTCTTTTGCGGGCAACATCCAGTGATTGCTCCAATCGCCGGTAAAAAGCTGCTTCAGACTTCATGGATGGACCACGAAGGGTCTGGCCACGAAGGTGTGTGTCTAGAAGGGATTTGTAATACATTTTGCTGATCAAAAAGGAATGAATAATAACAGTTGCAAACTTCGTCTTTTCCACAAGACTAAAGGCGATAATTTCAACCTTTTGATGTAAATGTAGTACACATGCTGATGTGAGAGGTTTCGTCCTTTCAACGAATTACTTTGATCAAATGTCCAATGATACTGTCTTTACCACAATCGCTCAATGAAGTCTGATGATACCCCGAATATGCCATAATTATCCGAATTGCATGACGGTTATGCGAGGTACAGAATGGCTGACATGCATGACCTGCACTGTCTGACGTGCATTGAGCCTGACATGCATGTTCGATAAGACTCGACAAGGATGAATGTGGGTGTGAGAGTAGGGATCCATTGCAGACGACCCTTGTAGAGAGATCCTAGAAGCACTCCATTCTGCAACATCGTTTACTGTAGGCGCTTACACGCGTTGATAGCATATTGTCAGGATGAAGCTTCACATTGTTGTCAGCCTTTCGAATAGTACGATTTACCAAGTAGTCAGCTTCAACGAATTGAAGATTTTTTGCTTTCTGGTCATTGGTGGTTGAGAACATATAAGGTGACTTATGCCAGTTGGACTACCAAAGACGTGACCAACAATCAGACACTTTCGTTTATCTTCATCTTTGTTCCAATCAAGCCTTTACAGATTAACAAGCTCGACAAGATGACTCAAACAAATGGCCATAGCAGTGACCATACAAATGGTCACACTGATGAGCATACCAATGGCCACACCAACGGATATACCAATGGTCATAGTGTCAACGGCAACACCAACGGCCATGCCGATACTAATGGACATACCGAGTCCAGTTCCACTGATACTGGAAACAGTGCTTCTAAGCCTTCCTTTGAGCCCATCGCCATCTGTGGAATGGCTTGTCGACTCCCTGGAGGCATCAGTTCTCCCAACGACTTATGGGAGTTTCTCCTCGAGGGTGGTGACGCGCGAGGTCGTGTCCCTCCTACAAGATTCAACATTGACGGCTACTACGCTGCTCACAAAACCGGAAGTGCCAACAGTCAATATGGCTACTTTCTAGACGAATCTGTTGATCTGGCAGGACTGGATACATCATTCTACTCCATGTCCCGTCGTGATGTCGAATGGCTCGACCCCCAGCAGAGGATGATGCTGGAGGTGGCCAGGGAGTCACTTGATGACGCTGGTGAGGCCAACTTCCAAGGCTCCAGTATCGGTGTTTATGTTGGTTCGTTTGCCAACGATTGGTACGACATCATGGGCCGAGATCCTTTACATCGTAGTGTTGTTTCGACTATTGCTTCGCACGATTTCATGATCTCGGAGCGTATCTCGCACGAGATGGATCTAAGAGGACCAAGGTACGGAGCTACATTCCTACTCTCACTTACCATATGCTGATCACTAACTATTCAACAGCATGACAATTCGAACAGCCTGTTCTTCTGCATTGGTTAGTCTCAATGAAGCCTGTATGGCCATTAGCAAAGGCGACTGCGACTCTGCCATTGTTGGAGGAACAAGTTTGATCTTGGCTCCCGATCTGCTGACAAGACTGGCCGATCAAGGCATCATCAGTCCCGATGGTTCTTGCAAGACATTCTCTTCCGAAGCCAATGGCTACGCTCGTGGTGAAGCTATTGTGGCAATCTACGTCAAGTCCCTGAGCGCCGCCATCCGAGATGGAAACCCTATTCGATCCGTCATCTCAGGTGCCGCGGCCAACTTTGATGGAAAGACGAACCCTCTCACAAGCCCAAGCGCTACAGCTCAGGAGAAGTTGATCAGAAGAGCATACTCAGTCGCAGGTATCTCTGACGTCTCCAAGACGGCTGTGTTTGAGTGTCATGGAACAGGAACAGCGACAGGTGATCCCATCGAGACTGAGGCTATTGCTGCTGTATTTGGCGAGCAAGGAATCTACCTTGGATCAGTCAAGCCTAACCTTGGACATTCTGAGAGTGCCTCTGGACTGACGGCTATCCTCAAGGCTACCTTGTCTCTCGAGCACAAAACCATCGCGCCTAATATCAAATACTCTCCTGTGAACCCCAAGATTCCTTTCGAACGTGCCAAGCTTGTCATCCCAGAGGAAGCCACTGCTTGGCCGGTTGGACGTGATGAGCGTATCAGCATCAACTCTTTTGGTGTTGGCGGTTCTAACGCCCACGCTATTGTTGAATCTGCGGAGAGTTTCATGGCAGCTCACAACCGGACAATCGCCAAGCCAGTAACTGAGCCTAGCAAAGACGATGACAGCCCTAAGTTATTGCTATTCTCGGCCAAGACAACTCCATCTCTCAAAGAGATGACCGCAAATTACCAGACCCTTTTCGAGACTGGTGACATCTCCAGCCTGTCCGACATCGCTTACACTCTTGCCAACAGGAGAGAGCACTTTACGCATAGATCCTTCGCCGTTGCTACCCAGGACAAGATCGATGTTAGCACTTCTGCGCTTTCTAGAGAGAATCCTGCTTCGCCCAGCTCTCTTGTCATGGTATTCAGCGGCCAGGGTGCTGCTTGGCCTCAGCTTGGACGTGAGCTTCTGCTTTCAAACAGCGTGTTCTCTGGTACTATTCACAAGCTCCAGGAGCATCTTCAGACCCTCGGTTCCTCTTCTCCAACCTGGTCCTTGGCTGAAGAGCTTGTCAAGCCAGCTAGAACCAGCCGCATCTACGAAGCCGAGTTCTCTCAACCTCTATGCACGGCTTTGCAAATCGCTCTCATTGATACGTTTGCTTCAGCTGGAGTAAAGCCGTCTGCCGTGGTTGGCCACTCCAGTGGTGAGATTGCAGCAGCCTACGCTGCAGGGGCTCTAACAGCAAGAGAAGCCATCATCATTGCCTTCTTCCGTGGGTCAACGACTGCTGAGCAGAAGAACCTGCAGGGTGGAATGGCTGCCATCGGCCTTGGATGGTCTGAGGCGGAGAGACATCTGAAGCCTGGTGTAGTGATTGCTTGTGATAACTCGCCTACCAACGTCACCATCTCTGGAGATATTGAGCCGCTACAGGCTGTGGTGGCCGAAGTGAAAGAAGCTCATCCAGGAATACCCGCCACTACTCTCAAGGTTGACAAGGCCTACCACTCCCACCATATGCTGTGTGCTGGCGACTTGTATCACACAGCTCTTGTTGAGTCAGGGGTTGTTGGAAAAGCCCCCCTGATCCCGTTCTTTTCTAGCGTTACGGGTGAACGTCTGTCTGGAACAGACAAAGCTAACCAGCTTGGACCCAAATACTGGCAGACCAACCTTGAACGGCCTGTCTTGTTCAGATCTGCCGTGTCGTCGATTATCGCATCCGCCGAAACGAACGAGCATCAGGTCTTCTTGGAAATTGGCCCTCATTCTGCCCTGGCCGGTCCACTGAGGCAGATCTTGGCTGATAAAGCAAGCAAAGCTTCTTACGTTCCATCTCTGGTCAGGAGGCAAGACGGTGTTGAGAACTTCTTGCAAGCCATTGGAAAGCTTTACACATTGCACATGGATGTCGACTTTGAGTCGTTGTTTCCAACCGGATCCTGTGTAGCTGGTTTGCCTTGCTATCCCTGGAACCACCAGAACCGTCTCTGGTGGGAGACTCGCTTGGCTAAGGAATGGCGTGAGAGAGAGTATCCCGATCACAATCTTCTGGGAATCAAGGTCCACGAAAGTACCAGTCTGGAGCCATCTTGGAGAAACCTGATATCAGTGTCTCGAACTCCTTGGATTGCTGACCACAAGATTGGCGAGACAATTGTCTTCCCCTTTGCAGGATATATCGCCATTGCATCCGAGGCTTGCAGGCAGATCACAGGCATCCAAGAGGGAGTCAGCCTCCGCAATGTCAAGGTCAACACTGCGCTGGTGATCGAAGAGGATGGGGCCACTGAGATTGTAACCACGATGCGCCGCGTTCAGTTGACTGAAGAACAGGATAGTGAGTGGTGGGAGTTCTCTGTCACCTCCCACAATGGCCATGTTTGGATCAAACATTGCTGGGGACAGGTTCGAGGAGAGCAAGACCCCTTCCCTCAAGAAGAGGACATCAAGAAGAGTGAGGACTTGCTGCCAAGAGAAGTCAACGCTTCCAAATGGTATGATGTCGTCTCAGAAGAGGGGCTTACCTATGGACCAACGTTCAACACCATGGAAAGTATCAGGACGTCCACAAAGGCGCCGCACCAAGCATCAACTACTATCCAAAACGGCGAAAACCGGTGGGACGATGCTTCTGAGTATCACATGCATCCCATCGTTCTCGACACGTTCTATCAGTTGGTGAGCTGCACATCAACTCTTGGAATCCGGCGTAACTACCGACGACTTGTTGCTTCTAGCATCGACTTTATGACCATGACTCGCTGTAACGATGATAGAGTCAACATCGAAGTGACCTCAGAACTCACTGAGCAAGACCTTATCGGCTCAGGCACGATATTTTCCGGATACAAGCCAGTTATGAGAGTTGTCAACTCTCACTCGTCCTTCTTTGAAGAGGGAGATATTGGTGATGACACCAAGGTTCCCATCACTGCCCGATGCCAATGGGTGCCTCACATCGATTTCAAGCCCCTTTCCGACCTCATTCAACCTCCTGATGTCTCTTCAGACTCCTTTACTACCTTGACGGAGCTTTCAAAGGTTTTGATTGCTCGAACTCATCAATTGGCCGGTAGTGTTGATGTGCAAGTTCCTCATCTGATCAAGTACAAGAACTGGCTCGATAAAGTTGTCGACCCAAGCTTTGATAATGCGACATTGGTCAGCGCATCCTATTCTCTGTTCCAGAAACTCCAAGACAGCGGGCCTTCTTCCGCCAAACTTGCAGCCAAGTCCATGGTAGAGACTTCTGACAAGCTACGCGATCTTTTCATCCAAGAGGCTGGACTCACTGAGCTTGATTCTTGCTCGCCTCTTGACATGGTGTCCCAAGCGGATACTTCTGCCTTTTTGCGTTCTCTTGGCGATAATAAACCCACTCTGCGTGTCCTGGAATTCTACTCGGGATCTGTCGAGACAACATCCAAAGCTATTGAATGTCTGACCCGCAACGGAGGTACTCGATTGTTCTCTAAGTACCTTGTCGCCACGTCTTCACTGGGAATACCAGATGCTTCCAGTGAGCACCTCAAGAAGCTCGTCCCTGACATTGAAATTTCCACTCTTGACCTCAGCCAGACCCTGGCTGATCAAGGACTTGAGGATCGTCAGTTCGATCTCATCATTGCGCCAGGAACAGTCAGCTCGACCAGGAATGTCAAGAAGTCTCTCGAGAGTCTACGAAGCTTGTTGAGTCCTACTGGAAGGCTTCTTCTTCAGGAGCCCCGTCTTGACACTCCATGGGTTCAGTTTGTTCTGGGAGCTACACAAGACTGGTGGTCCTACGAGGAAGATAACCGGATCGAGGGGCCTCTTGTAGACCCCAAGAGGTTGCAACAAGATCTAGAAGCCTCCGGGTTTGCTGATGTGGAACAACTCGACTTGGCTCCTTGGCTCGCTACTGTTGTGGTAGCCAGACCAGAGCCCAAGAGCACACCTACCAAGCGAATTACTCTGCTCTGTCATGGACAAGGACCAAGCGACCTTGTGCAGGAGCTCGAGTCTCAAGGCTATACCATCGATCGTTGCCTTTTGGAGCAGACACCTCCGGTTGGTCAGGATATAGTAGCCGTTCTTGACGAACAAGGTCCTTTTGTCGAGAGCATGGATGCAACAACGTTTACACAGCTGAAGATATTCGTCAACAGCATTCAGAACTCCGGTGGTCTTCTTTGGATAACACGACAATCGAGTGTTGAGTGTCAAGACCCGAGGTTCGCTCACACAATCGGACTTAGTCGCACGCTTCGCAACGAAACGACTGCTGATATTGCTGTTTGCGAAGTGGACAACATTACATCGCCCGAGAACCTCGCAACTCTGACCAAGGTCTTGGCCAAATTCCAAACCAGGAAACAGGATGGCGTTTTGGGCCCTGACCTTGAGTATGCCATTCACAAGGGTGAGGTTTTGGTGAACCGTATCTTCCCAGCCACACTGAGCAAGGAGCTAGAGAGCAAAGACGGTGATAGCGAGGCATATATAACAATGACACAGCCAGGCCGCCTTGAGAGTTTGGTTTGGACAGCACAGTCGGCGACTGACCCCAAAGACAACGAGATCGAGGTTGAGGTTTATGCCAGTGGATTGAACTTCCGCGTAAGTACCGCTCGTCTGTTCCTCTTTTCTTACTAACCTGAAATCAAAACAGTACGTCTTGGTTGCCATGGGCGTTATCCCACCACCCAAGGGGCTCAAGTTCGGATACGAAGCCGCAGGGATAGTTCGACGGGTGGGTTCAAATGTCACCAAGCTTCGACCTGGCGATCGTGCTGTATTTGTCGGAGAGGATACATTCAGTACCGTTGTGAGGATTCCAGAGCTTCTGTGCGAGAAGCTGCCCGACGACATCAGCTTTGTCGAAGGCTCAACCATTCCAGCAGTCTTCTTGACAGCTGTTTATGGACTCATTGACCTGGGACGTCTCACTAGAGGCCAGGTATGTTATCCGTGATCCTATCGTTTCCTTCATGCTAACATTTGCTTGCTCTGTAGTCGGTCCTCATTCACAGTGGTTGCGGTGGTGTAGGACTTGCTGCCATTCAAGTTGCCCGCATGTTGGGAGCCGACATCTACACAACAGTGGGTAGCGATGCCAAAGCGGAATACTTGAACAAGACCTTCGACGTCCCCAGAAGCCACATTTTCAACTCCAGGAATGCTTCATTCGCCAACAACTTGCTGCGGGAGACAGGCGGCAAGGGTGTAGATGTGGCCTTGAACTCGCTGAGTGGAGAGCTTCTGCACGCTACTTGGAAGTGCGTCGCCAAATGGGGTACAATGGTTGAGATTGGCAAGCGAGATCTTCTTGAGAATGCTCGACTTGATATGAACCCGTTTTTGCAGAACCGCAACTATTGCTGCTTGGACGTGGATCAGATGAGAGCAGAACGACCAGAGCTTATCAACCGGTATGGTTTCCATTCTCGATCTCTTGACAAAAAGATTCATCACTGACAAGTATTCCCACATAGTCTGCTACGCTTCATCCTGGACTGCTTCTCCAGGCGAATCCTCAAGCCAATTCGTGTTGATCAGGTGTTCCCTGGCTCTGCTGTCTTGGATGCTTTTAGACACATGCAACAAGGAAAGCACGTGGGTAAAATCGTCCTTGAGATTCGAGACGCCTCTGGCGTGCCTTTGACTGGTCCTGTTGAGGTCGCCAAGAAAGCCAACCTCGAACTTGATGGTAAAGCATCATACCTGCTTGTGGGAGGTCTAGGAGGCTTGGGTCGTGCCATTTCCGTCTGGATGGTCGAGCGAGGCGCCCGTAATCTGACCTACCTATCTCGCAGCGCTGGCAGCGGCTCTCATGATGACCAGTTCAGACGGGAAATGGAGAGCATGGGATGCTCTGTACAGATGGTACGTGGAGATGTTACCAACGCCGACGATGTCGCCCGCGCCATTGACGGAGTCGTTGCTCCTCTCAAGGGTATCATCCAGATGTCCATGGTGCTCCGCGACCGTATGTTTGAAGACATGACCTTCCAAGAGTGGGAGACTACCACTCGACCCAAGGTTGAAGGCACTTGGAACCTCCACAACGCCTCTCTGGCAGCCAAGTGCCAACTCGACTTCTTCCTCCTCTTCAGCTCTCTATCTGGAATTCTGGGCCAAGTCGGTCAGGCCAACTATGCTAGCGCTAATACTTTCCTCGATGCCTTTGCACGATACCGAGCTGCAATGGGACTGCCATGCACATCTCTCGGCCTTGGAGCCATGGAGGGTATTGGCTATCTTGACGAGAACCAGGACTTGCTTCGAAAGATGAAGGGCACTGGATGGCGCCCTGTTCGAGAGAAGGAGTTGGTGGAAGCACTCGACCTTGCCCTAATGCCGCAATCCTCTCGCCAGGAGTACAGCGACGCATTTCTTCTTGGTGTCGCCCCAACTGTTCCTCTTGGAAGCGCAGAGAGCAGCACACGTCTGAGCAAGGATGTGAGAATGGCAGCATACCACAACATTGGCCGTGGTCACGGCGATAGTACCCCGGCAAACGATGGTCTCCGCTCTTTTCTGTCCTCAATCAAGAAGGATCCCAGCATCCTCAACTCTCAGGAGTCCATCAATGTACTCGCATTGGAGATTGGCAAGAAGCTGGCCAGCTTGCTTCTGACTGGGGATGTTGAGCTGAACATCAGCGTGAGCACTGCCGATATGGGACTTGACTCTCTGGTCGCTATTGAGCTTCGGGGTTGGTGGAAACTCACCTTTGGTTTTGAGATTAGCACGCTTGAGATGCTAAGTATGGGAACGTTGGAGGCGTTGGGTAAGCGCACTGCAGATGGACTGAAGGGTCTCTATGACATCTAAAGTAAAGGCATTAAGGTTAAGGCTAGTATATCAAAATAGTAGGGATTGAATTGTGAAACTTTTAGTTACCAAGTCGCATTGTTGCATCATCGAAGGATGTTCGTGCTTAACAGCCGAGGTCAACCATGCGGGGCCGTGGCTATTCGATCTCTATCTCCTCATGAACCGAACTATGCTACTTAGTAGAACAGTCAATCGGCTCCAAAGTAATAGCCGAGATCAAGCATACTTCAACACATCACCGACAGTTCTTTATCTATCTCAGTCGTCCCTCACCACAATAACCGGTGACATCACAACCGCAATCATGCCTCGAGCTCTCACCCTACAGCAGATTGAAGGCGCCAAGCCTGGAAAGGTCTATTATCCGTCAGAACAACCTATATCGAAGACATAAAATCACTTACTGATGATAATACACAGAATTCAAATCAAGCAAGTACCAAAGCCAACTCCAGGCCCAAATGAGGTCCTAGTTAATCTCTCCGCGGCATCCCTCAATCATCGGGATCTCTTCATACGCCGCCATCTCTACCCAGCCATCTCATTCACCAATCCACTCCTAGCTGATGGCTATGGCACCGTTGTCGCTGTCGGAACCAATGTCACCCGGAAGAACCTCCTCAACAAGCCCGTCATTCTCACTCCCATGCGCGGATGGGAATCAGACCCTGCCGCGCCAGAGGACAGCCGCAAGTTTGCAGTCACCGGTAGCTCCAAGCTCACCGAAGTCGGTACTGCCCAAGACTACATCGTAGTGTCAGAGGAAGAAGTTGAGCCTGCACCTGAACACCTCACACCCGCTGAGGGCGCTGCTCTGCCTCTTGTTGGCGTCACCGGCTGGCGCGCACTAGTCACCAAGAGTAACGCCGCCTTCCCTGGCGCAAACGTGCTTCTCACAGGCATCGGTGGAGGTGTTGCGCTGCAGGTGCTTCAGTTTGCTGTGGCAAAGGGCTGCAATGTGTTCGTCACATCCGGCGACGAAGGGAAACTTGCAAAGGCCAAAGACATGGGCGCCCGCGGTGGTGTCATTTACAAGAACGAAGCATGGGAAAAGGAGCTCAAAGCACAGCTGCCAGCCGATAGACTATATCTAGATGCTGTCATCGATGGTGCAGGCGGCGAAATTGTGAGCAAGACCGTACGTCTGCTCAAAGCTGGTGGTGTTATTGTGCAGTACGGCATGACGGTGGCTCCCAAGATGGATTGGTTGATGGCCGCGAATCTGCAGAACATTGAGCTCAAAGGGTCGACAATGGGCTCTCGTAAGGAGTTTCGCGACATGGTTGCATTTGTGAATGAGAAGAAGATCCGACCTATTATTAGCAGAACAGTCAAAGGGTTGGACAACATCAAAGGAATTGATGGACTCTTTACTGATATGGATGAGGGTAAGCAGTTTGGTAAGCTGGTAATCGAATGGGATTCAGGAATCGATTCGTCATCAAAGCTGTAGGTAATCAATGAGACAAGTACGAAACACCTTTGGCAATGTAGGGTCAACAGTTGAAAGCACAATTTTCTCAGCTATTAATCCTTAAATAGAGACATGAAGAACGCCAAGTAATTTTTCAGGGTATCATACACCTCAGGAGCTTGTACGTGATATCGGTACAACTCACACCAGTTGCCCATCCACGCAACATGTAGTACCAAGTGCTCCCTCTGTTTACTCTTCCGTCTTCTTGCGCCTCTTCTTGGGTCGACCACCCTCTGACGGCGGAACAAACTCGGCCTCGCGCTCCTTGGCCTTCTCCTCCTTTCGCTTGCTCTGCTTCTCCTTGCGTTCCTCCTGAGCAGCACGCTCCTTGCCGACCTTGCCCAAAAAGTACTCGCCGGTCTCGATCTGCCTGTCGACCTTGCTCTTCTCGGGAGCGGGGGGGAATGGTGTGTAGACCTTCTTGGCCTTGTCGGTGACCTTGTGGGGGACGCGTCGTTGGCTGAGGGTCTTCTTCTTGAAGTTGGGGAGGAAGCGATCCCAGCTCTCGTTGACGAGCTCGGGGTCCTTGGCAAGCTCACGCTTGATCATGAGCTCCTTGATGTGGTAGATGGGGTGGATATTGGCCATGCAGTCTTCCACCACTCGTCGCATCTCCTTCAATCCCTTGTAAGGTCCCATAGCAGATACTGTGTTTCCATGGACCAAGATGTATGTTTCTGTGAGGAGCTCAAGAGCCTTGAGAGTTGAGCCGTTGGGTCCGAGTATTCTTTGTCGGCGCTTGACAAATCTCTCCTTGCTTCCGACCAGGCTTCGGATCTTAATAACATCACAGGCAACACCATCCTCGAGAATCTTGATGGCTTGGGGGGCGGGAACGCTTCGTGCCAGCAGCTTGATGAGGTCGCGTGCGTTAAGGATGGCGGCGGGGTCAAAAGTTTTTCGGGTTGTCTTGACGGTCATGGAACCCTCGACCAAATCGAGTGTGCAGGCGATGCCATTCTTCTCAAGGGCTCGGGTGACCAAAGGCCAGGCCTCCTTCAGGTAGACTTCTCGGTATTTGGGGAAGAGAGTCGCGAAAGAGGACTCTTCAGTAAACGTGCCGCCGACATTGTCTTTGGGAGTGAAAGAATCGATCTTCCACTTATCAATGTCGTCCGTGTCCCAGGGCTTTTCTTTCTCGTGTGTCGAGGGCATTTTGTCGTAGCTGTCCGAAGTTTCTTGTGGAAAGAAAAGATGGTTCCACGATGCGACTCCCGAGATTTTTTTTCTGAGATGGATGCAGGAAAGATGTAAAGTCTGGGTAGTGGGGCAGCCTGTGGAGTTGCCATGACCCCTGCTGTGGGCCAATCAGGACGCTAAAGGTGGTGGCTCTTGAATTTCTCCAGTTCGCAAACCACCATCCGCATTGAATCGTCGCATTGCAGGATCTTACCAATTCCAACACAACCGCAGTCATGTCTAAGCGAGGCGCCGGAGGCGTTAATCAGATCGTGAAACTGATCGTGGGAGCTGGACAGGCCAGTCCTAGCCCTCCCGTCGGTCCTGCTCTTGGTTCCAAGGGTGTGAAGTCAATGGACTTTTGCAAGGTCAGAAGCACATGAAGAAGCCTGTGTATCAATCTTGTGCTAACTTGAATTCAGGAGTTCAACGCCCGAACTGCGCATATAATCACCGGTACACCAATCCCTTGCCAAGTCACTGTCCGCCCCGATCGATCATTCATCTTTGACGTCCGAACGCCGCAAACTTCATGGCTGCTCCTCAACGCCTGTGATGCACCCATGGGCAAGAAGGGCAAGCGCAAGGGCACCGGCAAACCAGGTTACGAGACCGTGGGCAAAATCAGCCTTAAGCACGTCTACGAGATTGCAAAGATCAAGCATACAGAGCTCCGACTCTCGGGTCTGGAGCTAAAGGGACTTGTCTCATCAATCATTTTTCAATGCAAGTCGATAGGCATCGAAGTGGTGCCGTAAGGGTATATCTTTGGAATTGAGAGACGATGGAATCTGCAGACGTGCGGTGTGTACAAAATCTCCGACCAGATATTGCACGTGTACAATAGGTTATGAATAGGGACAGGGCTTCTAACTAGAAGAAGAATTGTACGATGGCATCTGTTCAACGGTTAAAAGGCGAATATACTGGTGTGAATTTTCATAATTGTATATTCCAAGAGCAACAATAGCTTGTGTTTCTCCATGCTGATAACCTACCTATATGCAAGTCATCGAGCCCAAGGACGAGATAGTAACTCTAACCAATCCATTCAAGTTGGCATAGTTGGCATTGGTCCACAATTTACATGATATGTCAAGGCAAGTAGCAAGCTATACCATCATAACACTCTAAATGACTTCATCCTTTCTCAGTTACGAGAGCTTCTACAAGCCACGCGTACTGTGGATCGGCGATTCACCAAGCATGTGAAGGACTCAATTTATGCGCTTCGAAGGTTGATAATGCGTCAGCAAAGGTAGAGAATTGCTACTCCAGGGCCAATTCAACTTCACATGTTAGTCTATCCTCGAGGATCTGGCGTGTGCAACTTGTTGAGCCGATCTGATTTCACCATATCTTGTTGAACTTGTCGGTAATGGGCTATCTAGACATCACCATGGCATATCTGCAAAGTGAACACGCCGGGTATTGGGCTTTAAATAGAAGCAAAGGACTAGAGGAGCTTGGATCGAACTGTTTATGTGAATGTTTCAAACATTAATGGGGCTAAGATGGCCGTTAATTCAATTCAGGGCAGAATGAAGGATCGACAACTCCCCTGGCCAGGTCTTGGAGCTAGTTCCTGGCTTGAATATGGGTACAAGAAACGAACTCCAGATAGCCTTGTGGCTCTCGGTTTACCTTATTAGACACGGGCTCTTAAGTTGGCCACTTACAGCAGACAGAACCTGACATGGACCATCTGCTTGACACGTGTAAGTCCAAGTGCAGCGCTTGCGTGTTCTATTATTCATAAGGATTGCTCTAGACACGGCTTTACCGCTTACACTGGAAAAGTGCAAAGTGATAGAAATGCTCGTCTAGCCCATTTGGGGGGTTGATGATTTTTGACCTTGACTTGACTGGCTGACAACGAAAGGATTTTAAGGACGGGGAGACTTTGAGGCGACCGAGGCTTGGCCGGTCGGCCAGCCGGGAGCTCCGCCAAACCTGAACTGGGCTGGGCTTGACTGGGCTACAGAGCTTCAACGGGTGAAAGAAAAAATCTTGTTTTGTTTCTGGAAGCGGGTGATTGCACCTGTCATTATCACGCCTCCTGTCTCACGTTTTGTGCCGACGCTCTGACACATGAATGGCTTACACATGGCACAGTAACCATGTTGACGGTTAAAAACAGTATCAGGTACCAGAGAGCAGGTTAAAGCTTTTTGCGTCTGTACGACAAATTAACCGTGCTTGTTAATGCGATGCTACATATCAATGCGTTTCTCTTTAAGAGTCGTCCAGGGAACCAGAGTTGAATAAGGAACCAGATCGGGACAAATCGATGACATTGACAGGGGGATCCTATTCACGGATCTGAGTATACCACGAACTGCGGAAAACTTCCCGTACTCTTCGAGTCTTTGCAGTATTAGTGCACACTCTGCTGCTTGTGGCACTCTGGAGTTGAGTCATAGTCGCCAACCCAACAAGGAAGCTATTCTGCAATCCAATGCGCGGCAAGACTGATTACATATGAATGCTGTTCCCATTATTCAAATTCCAGACATTGAATTTTTTTTTTCTTTTCTTTACAAGGAGCCCTGTCTAGTGACGCCGGGGCCATGGGTTTTGCAGGGAGAGCTTCGTAAGTCAAGGTACATAATACTTGGTGCTTACTGGATCACTTGAGTTGAGCTACATGCGACTGGGATAAGTAATTCGATGGTAGCGAACCATTTTGTTGGGAATACAGATTAGAATAGCTTCGTTATCTGAGTCATATAACTTTGGAAACTATGACTAGATATCTACTTAGATATTTGTGTACGATCTATGGAACATCTACAACTTTCACTCGTACCTGAGGTAATCGTCAATTGCCAAGAAACATTTAGCGCACCTCTAGTGTGCTTCTAGCACCCGCAAAGAGTCCCAAGAAACGACGAGAAGGGGAGAAGGTGGGAGTGGGAAGATAAGTGGGACCCCCACCAGCACCAGCGCGGGCCATCCTCTTTTATCATCGTCGTCGCAACTCTTCCTCTGTTTCGCTTCTTCTTACAACCCTCCCCATATTGCTACCTTCGTTTGCTTCTCAGGTTCTTGGAATACAGCCCATCACCAGCATCGATTCTTAATCCGATGGCATCTCCAAATCCTACCGAGGAGCTTCCTCGCTCGCAGGGCGCCTCTGGTAAGCCTATTACCCGGTCCTGCCGAGTCTACTCTGCCCCACCTTGATCTTCCTCTGTGCGCCGAACGCACCTTGCGAAACTCTAGTTGTGGTATCATCGCTAACAATCCACCGTCTTAGAAGCTTCAGAGCCTTCTCAGAAGCCTCAAGAGGTTCTTGGAGTCAAGGATGATACTCCCGAAGATGATTCCGGCGTCCGTTTCTCTGCCGCCGTTCAGGAGATCTCACCCACCCACCCCATTGCCGTCGAACCGGAATCATCGAATGCAGAACACGACGAGAGAGACCAGTCGAGTCCCTTCACGGAGGTCACTGCCGACCAGCTCAAAGCATTCACAAAGTCACTCCACGGTCGTCCTCTTCAAGAACTACGCCTGAACAACTGCCAGTTCGAGGCCTTCTCGCTCCCGCCTTCCAGAGTATGTCCCATTACTATGCGATTTATTTCTAGTCAGCCTCTGCATCGTGGTACTTGTCCTGTTCAGGATTTGTTTCTGGCTGTTGCATTGTTTCTGGCAGTCAAGTGTTTTGTTATTCAAGCCAGAGCCCCAACTGCCTTGCCACAACTCAAGGTTCTACTACTGACGCTAACTGATGTCATCGTAGGTCCCATCAAACGAAGATGAATCCGGCCAGTCTACGAGACTGCCCACACCCACCTCTGCCAGCTTCCAATCCCCACATGGCAGTCCTCGACTCTCTGCGCTGGCGTCTCCTCCCCTTACTCCCGCGGGATCCGGCCAGGCTAGTTCGGATAGGAAGTCTAGGGAAGGATCGAAAGCGAACGAACCTCCAATCATCACCCCACAACCATCGTCTTCCCATGAAAAGGCCTCGCCAGCTCCCGACAGGAGGCCTTCTGCCCCGCGGGCTGCTTCGGATCATGCGGTTCGTAGGGCGTCGTCAGCCGAAGAGCAGCATCAGTCCCATCGCCGAGGCATGTTTGGAGGCACTTCAGGGTCAGTGCCTGCTTCTCGAGAGTCTAGTCCTTCTCGAAGCTCAGCGTCCAACTTTTACTCCAAACCATTTACCCCTGGCGGTGACATCAATGATCCCTACGCCAAAGGTCGACGACCCGCTCCCGCAGCACACACTACAAAACATTCAATTGATCCTAGGTTCATTTTCTCCCGTAAGAAGAAGCATAGCTCTCCCCATGGATCCAAATCGAATCTGAGCGACAAACGCGGATCTTCAATCTTTGGTAGTGCAAGGAATAGCACCGAGGAGCTCGCACCTAACGATAGTGTCACTACTGGTAACCTCCATCCTGGTGGACATGGTTCAATGGCAGACTTGAAGCGGTTTTTCCGAAAAGGCGGAAACCACAACAAGAAAAGGGATTCTTCACCAGCACCATCGATCAAAGCACCATCGATCAAACCTGGTTTCAAGACACCCCCGGCTGCCAAATCAACCCAACAGCTACCTTTTGGAGACGATCATGGGCTGTCTTCCAAGTACGGCAAGCTCGGCAAGTTCTTGGGATCGGGTGCCGGTGGTTCGGTTAGGTTGATGAAGCGCAAGGATGACGGCACGGTATTTGCTGTTAAGGAGTTCCGTGCAAGGCATACATACGAAACCGAGAAGGAGTACAACAAAAAGGTAACGGCCGAATTCTGCGTCGGATCGACTCTCCACCACGGCAACATCATTGAAACACTGGACATCCTTCAAGAAAAGGGACGGTGGTACGAAGTGATGGAGTATGCGCCGTTTGATCTTTTCGCAATCGTTATGACCGGTCGGATGTCTCGGGAAGAGATAACGTGCTGCTTCCTCCAGATTCTCAATGGCGTGACTTATCTGCACAGCGTGGGCCTTGCTCATCGTGACCTGAAGCTGGATAACGTGGTTGTGAGCAGTAAGGGCATCATGAAGATTATTGATTTCGGAAGTGCTCATGTCTTCAAATACCCCTTTGAGACTGACACTGTACCTGCTAAAGGTAAGTTGCTACCCAGAGCGAGTGTAAGAATAACGATTAACTTGTTTCAGGTATTGTGGGTTCCGATCCTTATCTTGCACCAGAGGTCTACGACTCCAAGGAATATGATGCAGTAGCTGTGGATATCTGGTCTCTGGCTATTATCTTCTGCTGCATGACTCTCCGCCGATTTCCTTGGAAGGTGCCACGGACGACGGATAACTCTTTTAAATTATTCGCGGCGGACCCGACTCCAGGACACGACCCCCGGAAACTAATTGTGCCTTCCAAGTCGACTAACGACCTGACCACCACACCAGCACGAGATTTCTTGGCCGAGGATGAAACTAAGAATCACCACTCTCACCACGACCGAAAGGAAGAGGGGGCTTCGACCCAGGCCAGTGCTACGACTGATTCAAAGGCACCCGCTACGGGAGAGAAGAAAGAAGTCATCCGGGGCCCATGGCGTATTCTACGTCTGCTACCCAGGGAGAGCAGACATATTATAAGCCGAATGCTTGATCTCAATTCAAAGACGCGGGCTCGAATGGACGAAATTCTTCAGGAACCATGGGTTGCTGATACAGTCATTTGCCAGCAATTCGACCACGGCGAGGTGGTTCCTGCTGAGAATCACACTCACATCTTGGAACCGCCGGCCAATCA
This sequence comes from Fusarium sarcochroum, assembly GCA_013266185.1. Taxonomy (NCBI): domain Eukaryota; kingdom Fungi; phylum Ascomycota; class Sordariomycetes; order Hypocreales; family Nectriaceae; genus Fusarium; species Fusarium sarcochroum. The sequence goes on from JABEXW010000677.1 coordinate 54,907, forward strand.
GCAGCCGGAGAAGAAGTGATAACTTCCTAGACGATCGGACTACAGCTACAACACAGCATTGAATATTCCAGGAACGATTGCCGGGATTTGGCGTTTTGAGAGCAACTGAAGGGTATAAATTGGAGGCCTGGTTGGAAGCGTATTTGTTTGTACTGCGCATGATGAATGACGACAGATAGATGGCGGATCAGCAATTGTAAAGAGTACCGTAATAACGTACATTTAGTCACACTGGTACTTTATGGGTACGAGAGTATTCACATTAGGTAGTCAGCGAGTAAGAGAAGAAGATGCAGTTGAATTAAAAAATCTTAATATTGTCTCAAGTTGTTACTTGGAACTTCATCGTGATAGCCGAGGGGCTTGTTCGGCATCGTATGCCGCTTTAGGACGGGGATCGGAGGTGTAGTGCCGATTTTCGGAACCGGGGAAATCAAGGGCCGAAGGAGAGCTTGGGGGAAAAAATTGCTGACCTTCTTCTGGAAGCTGTTAGAAGAGACGAGGTCCACCCCGATTTGAATTCCATTAACCAACAAAGCCGAACTCTTCTCCTTGTTTACTTCCTCTCCAATTACGACTCTACGATCCTCCTCCACATAATACCCAAACACTTTACGACTTAATCACAATGGTGGGTGCATTGCCTTGCTTCTTCCGCAGCGATATGCGGAGGACCTCGTCACAAATGCTTCAACCCAGAACACTTTAGCTTCTTATCCTCGGCAATTAAAAGCCTTTAGAAGAGGCCAAAGTGGGAGGGGTTGAACATTCATGGCATATGTGCGAACTCTGGGAGAAAGCAATTATAGCTAACAGGGTGATTGCGTTGCAGGCCACTTCCATCAAGTCCATCCGAGCTCTTGCTCCCCTCCTTGACCGTGTCCTTGTTCAGCGCATCAAGGCCGAGACCAAGACTGCCAGCGGCATCTTCCTGCCCGAGTCTAGCGTCGAGAAGCTCAACGAGGCCAAGGTCATGGCTGTCGGCCCCGGTGCTCTTGACAAGAAGGGTAACCGACTACCCATGGGCGTTGCCATCGGTGACCGTGTCCTTATTCCTCAGTTCGGCGGTTCCCCCGTCAAGGCCGGCGAGGAGGAGTTCCAGCTCTTCCGCGACAGCGAGTGAGTAACACACCAATGCTCGACTCTGAATGCCGGGCATTCCTTTCACAAACCAGCATGTATACTAACCAGCATGATTTTAGGATCCTGGCCAAGATCAACGAATAAGATACCCATTTATCCCAAACAATAGCCAGCCTGTACCATATTGTACCATATCGGAAGCGGCGGACCTAAGAAATGGGACTCTTTGCGGAAGTCGCTTGAGAGGGAAGAGGGAGGAGTTGATTGTAATGTAGGCGCAAAACGACAGACCAATTATGCAAGGAGCAAGGTTTTTGTGTTTGTATAAGTGTTTATAAGGAAGAGGAAAATGTTGTTACCGTGTTGGTCGCGCAAGGCAAAATCAAATCTCCATTCTTACCCTTTCAATTGTTCTTTGAATTTGTCATGATGTGAAGGTTTAGCGTCGAGCAGATGTGTCTCAGACGTGAGAGTGTTTCAATAGCTAGTTGTTGCATATGTAAAAACAGCAAAGAACCAAATGGACGTCGAATGACCTGGACGACGGGTCGTCATTTGGGTTGTCGAAGCGCCGATGAGCTCAGACCCGAAGGCCGAAGGAAAGACCCGATGGTGTGGTGTATTGTTTCTCCAAGACCTCTATGCGGCCAGCGGTCTGTTTCTTCTCGAAACGAATTTGGCTGTATCGGCGTCTGTTGTGTCACGATTACGACCGATACTGTCTTAACCGGGATTTGCAATTGTATCGTTTGAAAGCCAAAGACAGTAAGCACACTACTCGAAACATTTGTGGCTTGAATATGGTCTCAAGATTATGCAAGTTTGTTGGGCTACACGAATATGGGTCTGTAGCAAGGGAATAGACCTGATATAAGATCAAGTTTCACGAGAGGATCAAGATGAGATGAGATGAGATGACAGCGGAACAACTTCCGCATTTTACTAGCCTGTCAATGAGGATTGACATTCAGCTCGTTGAGGGAGGGTGATGAAGGGGTGATGGGATGAGAAGATGGAGTTTTAGAGGCCCCTGACATTAAACGTGTGGAGGAGGAGGATCGACAAGATCCTTGTCGCTCAGACTTTAATCGTGCGGCACCTCAAATCGAAGCCAACGCGTTTAGCAACCAAAGTGATTGAATCTAAACGTTGGTATCTATCTTCCGTTGGACATTGAGCATGGAATATCTTCTATATGATACCTCTTAGCTTTAGACTACACATTCCATTCTTCTATTGGCCAATCTCACAAAATATTATAGACGGCTATGAACCGAAGCTGACTCGATACCGTAGCAGTGCATGTCAGCCAGGGGTTCCCCCAAACTACACTACCGTGTGCGGCTGAAGCTAACCCCTGAGGGTTGTCACTTCACGAAGGATGAATAGAAATGAATGATCACACAGACAAGTGATAGAGTAAAGGATTAAAAGGATTAGGAAGGTTTGCTGCCCGGACGCAAAAAGTCGCACCATAATGGAAAACTACATGTCATGAACGTTCATTTCCATGGATAACCCTTGTTGTTGTTTCTTGTGTCAATCTCGATATTGCTTTCGTTAACTCATGTTTGCCTGCACCCAGATCCTCAAATACGGCGAAACTCAATGAATTTACCTAGATGAGTTGCGGTATATCTAAGGTTTAAGGTTATCAAGAACCATCTCTGTTTCTAAAGTGACTCGAGTACCGGACCAAAAGAAACGGCGTAAGTTCTAACCTGCAGCCACTGGTCACATCTACAACAGAAACGCCCACTCGTCTGGGCGCTTGACGGTTGACGCAGGTACCAAAAAATAGTCCAACCAACGTAAACTTAGCCTTGACATGCCATCCACCCAAGCTTACAAGCTGCACCCACAGACCTGGACCATTTTGACTATGTTTCATCTTGAGCATCTTGGCACTCAGCGATTGCTCTCAAATGATGCGCCACAAGGATCATGACCTTGGCCAAAGGGTGGCCCCTGACCTTCATGTTTGACGGCCACGACGGTCGGCGGATAGTCTGTTTGATTACAGCTGCAGGGCAGACATGGGTATTCAATATTGTCCATCACAGGGACCTCACTGCTATGCTGTACCTGGGGGAAATGGAAAGGATCAAGCTAGGGGTGAAGCCACCGTTTGAGATGCTGTCAGTGTTTGTCGTCTGTGGACCGATTAACTGGTAGTCAGGCTCTTCGTGTAACTCGCGCGAGCTTGGCCGTGGCCTTGGCCAATGTCTGGACCATACTCAGACCCGACTTGTAGGATCTGATCTGCAGGCTGATCTGAGCTGAGGTTAGTGTTGAGTGACTATACCTGGTCGTGAGCTGAGGAGTCGAGGTATATATCGAGGCCTCTCCGCGAGTTCCGTGATATTTCCTCTCTCCTCTATACCTTCATTCTTCCTCATTCCGGTGTTGTTGAGTTGTTTCTCAACTCTTTTTCTTCTCTTTTCATTTATTCATTCGCTCCTTCATTGATTGACTGCCATTCCTTACTGCCATTTTGAGGCATACACACTCTCTTTTTACTACAGCAATCAACAACTTCAGCCCTAGCGGCCTTCGCAGAAACTGGTCTTTCTGTTTATCCCTTTTTTGTGTTTATCGAAACCGTTTCACTTGAATCGTTCACTATGAAGTTTCTTGCTACTGTTCTCGGCCTCGCCTCTGCTGCGAACGCCCATACCCTTTTCACTACTCTCTTCATTGATGGAGAGAACCAGGGCGATGGTACCTGTGTTCGTCAGCCCAAGGACGCTTCCACTGCCAACAGTCCTATCTCCCCCATCACTGGAGATGCCATGGCCTGTGGTAAGTAGACTGGTATGAATGGACAAGTATTGAACTGGTGACTGACAAAGAATAGGCCGTGATGGTGACAAGGCCGTCCAGTACATCTGCCCGGCCCCAGGTGGTGCTCAACTGACCTTCCAATTCCGCGAATCTCCCAGCTACTCCAAGCCCGGTGCCATTGCCGAAGGTCATAAGGGTCCTTGCTCTGTCTATATCAAGAAGGTTGACGATATGTTGTCGGACTCTGCTGCCGGTGACGGCTGGTTCAAGGTTTGGGAGGATGGATACAACCTCGAGGAGGACAGCTGGTGTGTCGACCGCCTTCGAGCCAACGGTGGTCTTCTTTCTGTCAACCTACCTACTGGTCTCCCTTCCGGTTATTACCTTGTCCGACCTGAGGTCCTTGCCCTTCACAATGCTCCCAAGGGCGACCCCCAGTTCTACTCGAGCTGTGCTCAGATCTTTATTGAGAACGGTCCCGAAGGTCCTCTTGAGATCCCCGAGAAGTACGAAGTCAGCATCCCTGGCTATGTTGACAAGGACACCCCCGGCCTGACCTACAACATTTACGATGAGAAGAGAGGCGAGTACCCCATTCCCGGACCCGATGTTTGGATTCCCACCTCCAAGGAGGCCGGTACCAAGCAGACTCAGAAGGACGGCATCGTCCCCAAGGACTGCCTTGCTAAGAATGCCAACTGGTGCGGCAAGCCCATTGCCAAGTACTCTGGACAGGACAAGTGCTGGGCTGCGGCCAAGGTGTGCTGGGACGAAGTCGGCGACTGCTGGGATAATGCCCCTCCCTCAGGCGGTTCTGGTTGCGATACCTGGAACGATTACTGCAAGGAGATGAACGCCGCCTGCAAGTCTGGTGACTATGAGGGTCCTCCTAACTTCAGCGGCAAGGAGATCTTTGCTAAGGAGCCTGGTCCTATCCCTGCCCCTTACGGTGACTTCGAGGGCAGCGATCTATCAAAGGACGGCAAAAACTCCAACTCGAACGACAAGCCTGCTGGTAAGGAGGCTTCCGCCGCCCCCTCAAAGACTACCGAGGCCAGCGTTCAAACGACTAAGGCGGCCAAGCCTGTTAAGGAGACTGAGGCTGTCGAGGAAGCCCAGACTACAAAGGTCGACAAGGACAAGGAGGACACTTTGTACAAGGAGACGCCCGTCGTCCCTAAGCCCGAGCCCGTGACTACCGATGCCGCGAAGCCTGCGCAGACATCGACCACCGCGACCGAGGAGAATGGTTCTGGCCTTAAGGTTTCTGAAGATGGTCGCTGCGGTGGTGAGACTGGTCAGACTTGTGAGGGTAGCAAGTTTGGTAACTGCTGCTCTCGCAAGGGCAAGTGTGGTAAGAGGAGCCGTCACTGCGAATGCGGTTGCCAGAAGGCCTTTGGTATTTGCAAGCTCTAAGCGTTGAGACGGAGAACGTGGTTTTTGATACTCTTTTCACTTCTTGATGTACATTTGGATGGATGAATGATAGTTGAAACTTTGGAATGTTGGCTGGACTGGACTGGCCATGTACAACATATCAACTTGCAGGTACGAAGAGAAATCAATCGAAATACTCTTCTGATGCAATTTTATGACCGCTTGAGTGAGTTGATGATTGATAACACCAGTAGAGAATCCATATGGAAGCACATGAAGTGTAACACGCGGTACTGTACCTCGGCTACATCAGGTGCAAAGTCGTGCCTCGAACATACCAAACAAGTCATTTACTACAAATACAAAACGTCTTGCTATCGTCGAAGAAGTGATATGTGGCGAAGCGAGACGTAATAGGCGTGGCTGACCTTTTGATAAGTGTGTCTCGTGATGATGTCTTTCAAGATGACGTCGTGAGCAAGGGGCAAGGTGCAAGCAAAAAAAGTTGAAGGGAATTTGTAGGGACGACCCGTGGTGGAACCAAAACTGCGAGAAAAACTATCAAAGACAGACGCCACAGCATTTGTCGTTCAGGGGGTTATCTTTTAGGTTTGATGCTGAACTGCAGTTGGTCGGATGAACCTTGAAGGGTTCTATTTGCCTTCTATTCTATTTGTGACAGTAAGCGACATGTCGTGTCGGGATCAAAATCTACTTGACCTTTATTAAGGTCTATATGGGTATCGGAGATATATATATAGTTGAAACTATCCGTAGATGGACGCATAATAATTAATTTATACTCCCGAATTCTTGGCTATCTTTGGTCGATGGATATGGTTGACAGTTTCAGATCTCGGATCAAGATTCAACCTAGAGTGTAAAAGTGTCCCCCTGCCTTTAACCTGCATACGCCATCAAAATTATTCTGCCTCGAGTATTTCAAATTAATTGTCACAGGCATTGAAGCATCCAACGTCTGACACGTAGACACAAATCTCCCCTGCCGTTTAATCGCCTCCGCTGAAACAGACCCTGCCAAAACCAGCTTTTGGCGCTGTAAAGAATAGCCCCAGGCCCCCTCAGCCCCTGTTACACGTATTAGCTAGTGGAGTGTGCCGTACAGTGCAGTGCTTTTGCTGTGCCTTTCGCCTGCCAAGTCCCGCGGCCAACTCCCTCCATCCCCATTTCCATTTCCATCTCCATCTCCATCTCATCTCCATCTTCAACCCTCGACGACCATCAACCTCTCATCTTTACCCACCCTCGCTTCCACTCCCCCTCCTCCGCATCTTCCGCTACCGAATTCCTCGTCGCTATCGTCGTCTCCTTCGATCGTAGCTTCTACTGCTACTCTCCGTCAACATGTCGAGTAATCGCAACTATGATTTCCTGGTACGATACCCAATTCCACGCTCCCCCACCGCCCGCCAACCCGCCCCCTGCGTCCCTTGGGTCAGGCTGTCTCGAACCAACCCCGACGACCATGCCGACTCGTATCGCGCCTCCGTGGTCGCTGCCACTCAGTGCATGCGATACTTACTTTCGCTGCGTCATAATAGCTCCTGCGAC
>JABEXW010000678.1:0-33232 GCA_013266185.1 Fusarium sarcochroum
TTCGAGACGCGTCTCGAACTCGTTGCGGACGGCCTTGCTCTGGAGCGCCAAGCTGTCCTGGAAGCCGTTGTTGGCGACCTGCTTCCAGCCGTAAAGACGATCAATCTTGTTGAGAGCGACAACGAAGGGTGTCTTGCGCTCCCTCAGCATGCGCATAGACTCGAGTGTTTGGGGCTCGAGGCCGTGCATGATATCGACGACCAGAATGGCAATGTTACAAAGCGAAGAACCACGAGATCGGAGGTTAGAGAAAGACTCGTGACCAGGGGTGTCGATGACAAGAAGACCAGGAACCTTGAAGTCGAACTTTCCATCGGGGTTGACAACAGCCGTCTTTTGCTTGATGGCTTCGACGGGGAAGTATGTAGCACCAATTTGCTGGGTAATACCACCAGCTTCGCCCTCCTGGACGTTGGTCTGTCGGACCTTGTCCAGAAGCTTGGTCTTTCCGGTATCGACGTGACCAAGAATACAGCAAATAGGTGATCGCAGGTTATCCTTGGATCGGGCATCCAGTGCAGCCTGGTGAGCCTTTTGACGGCGCTCAGCAGCCTCTCGCTTTCGCTGCTGCTCGGCCAATTGCGCAGCTGTGGCAGCCTCATCATCAGAAGACTCCTCGTCGGAATCCTCCTCAGATCCTTGAGCCTTTGCGCCGTTGGCCTTCTTGGCCTCCTCGTCAGAGTCGGCATCCCAGCTGTCCTTAACATCGCCGTCAGAAGCAGCAGCGGCCTCCCAGTCGTCCTCGACATCGCTCTCGGCGGCCTTCTTTTCAGCGGCAGCCTTGGCGTCTGCCTCGGCCTTCTCGCGAGCAGCCTTCTCTTCGGCGTCCTTCAGAGCCTTCTCGGCTTCTTGTCGTGCTCGCTCGGCAGCCTCAGCAAGGGCCTTCTCCTCATCAGCCTGTTCAAAGTTAGCATATGTTACCATCAGACAGATATTCCTTTAGCATTTGGCCATACCTTCTGTTGAGCACGGCCCTTCTTTCTCCTTGTGTCCGCAGGCTTGGCCTTCTTCTCACCAGGCTCCGATGGGCCAACCTGGATACCAGCAGCCAACATCTGCTGAAGCTTTCGCTCATTTCGGGCCTTCTCCTCCTTCTGGGCCTTGGTAAGGTACTTGCCCTCCTTCTTGAGTTGCTCGACACGCTCCCGTTCCTTCTGCTTCTTGAGAGCCTTAGCCTCCTCGCGGCGCTTCTCTTCTTCGGCAGCTTGACGATCCTCCTCCTCAGCCTGGGCCTTGGCATCGGCGTCAGCCTTGGCAGCCTCTTCTCGTTGACGCTTAAGGTCCTCCTGCTGCTTCTGAAGCGCAGCAAGATGAGGGGGAAGCTTCTTCTTCTTGCCTCCGGCGGCGGGTTCGGGGGCTGGGGCAGCCTCAGCAGGGGCAGCCTCCTCCTTCACCTCAGGGGCAGCAGTCTTTGCAGGCTCGGCCTTTGGAGCAGAACCACCCTTCTTCTTGGCAGCGGCCTAGTACAGAGTTGTTAGCAAACTATCCATATCATAGAACTGAATGCTAGAAAGCGCCCGTGATATAACATACCTGCTCCTTCTTTCGTTGCTTCTCACGCTCCTTCTTGAGCTTCTCCTTCTCGGCCTTGGTCAAGATGCGACCATCATCGGCAGTGTCAGCGGCGGCGGCAGGCTCGGGCTTCTTGGCGGGCTGCTTGTTCTGCTTGCCACCCTTGCCCTTCTTCTCAGGCAGGGCAAACTCGTCGTCGATGTCGGCCTCGACAGGAGCTGGAGCGGCGGGCTCCTCGGCGGCGGGCTCCTCAACGGGGACTTCGGGTTCGACAATGCCCTTCTTCTTGCGTTTCTCCTTGTTTTTGCGCAGAGTAGCCATCAGGCCACCAGCGCCGCCCTCATCGTCATCGTCTTCGGCGTTGGCGTCACCATCAGCGCCGTTGGCAGCGGGCGGGGCAATGGTCTCGCCCAGCTCGGCCTCCCAGTCGTCCTGCTGGTTCTTCTTGTTTCCCTTCTTCTTGGGCGGCATCTCGGCGGTTGTCTATTCGGCTGATACTCGAGATGCAGTCGTCAAAGCTGGCAAGTGGGCCAATGTTTTTATAAAAAAAATTGGGGGGTGGAAAGGAAGATGCCAGACGGACAAGGCAACGGTCTTGTCTCTCTCACACGCACACACAACTACAGCGCCTTTGGCTCTGTATGGTCAAGTCGTTTGGACTTTAGTTGGAGGGGTGCGAGTGGGAGTGGGTTAGGCTACGGGTTTAGGCGGGGCAATTTGAATGGGCAGCCACTGCATTGAATCGAATCCAACAGGGCTTCTTGCGTGGCGAATCTCAGCGGGCTCGTGTGAGTAATCTATGAGGCATACTCAATCTCCTCGGGTTGAGTCACAGATTGTTGGAAGAGTAAGTCTGGTTGATACTGTCTCCTCTCCTCAAAAAGACGTTAACAAAAAAGTCGAAGAGTTTAAACTTCATGATGCTGTAGTGCGGGGCAATAACAACCCCCGCGTTGGAATATTCTGTGTGAATGTGCTATATTATGTAAGCACTCTTGATATCCTGATAACAACTTCATCCCTAAGGCCTGTATAGGTAGGTACTTTTACATGCCTCTCTCGCCGGGAAATCGAGGTTGTTAACGATATGACAAAAAAACATTGTCGTCCAAGTTTTGTCACCAAGGAAAACTTCACGCTTTCGCACGTGCCTTGTGTAGACAGATCTGGACAAAGCTCTGCTTCAGTCCTCATATATATCAATGATACAAATAGTTTTTAACCGCTCCTCTGCTTGTCCCCTTTCAAATCAACATCTGACCGCCTAGTACTCATATTACCGGAGCTAAGACATACCCCAAGATTTCGTACCCCAGCTCAATATACTTGTCCTGCCCTTGACTTCCAAGCTCTCGGAATCCCTCTGTATGTACACCCTCCTCGATTCCATCCAAGTATTCGCAAAACAAATCTATGCCATCCCCAATAGACACTAGGCTTTTCAACACACGCAAATCGAGACAACGCTTCAGTAGATCGCCATCGATATGCATCATGTCCGGGTATGGTTGAGGCTCCAGTTCCAAGTCCATGTCAAGCTCCATGTCGCTATCCCTCGACGATTGGTTGTTGCGCATAAAGGGGCATACATCGGTGTTGTGACATGCCAGGTTCTGTATGAGCCGAAGGAAGCGCCAGAGGTCCATGCCTATTAGGGCAAAGTGTTGCAACGAGCCATCCAAAGATACTCCCAGAACCTCGGCCTCATCAGCTGTGCTAAAGAGAGTGTTGTATCGTCGCCGGCGATCAACAGCCAGCCAGTAGGGGCGTGTATGGCCCTTACGGAATCTCCTGATTGATGTGGGTAACACTCCTTCAAACACAACCTCGAACTCCTTGTTGCGTTGACCCCATGGAATCCAAACTCCGGCAAACCCAGCTTGCGACGTAGAGATAACACTCAACGGCCACTTGCCTGGTGGCTCATCAGAGTCGCCCATCTCCATCACATGGCCCGTATATCGCGTTATCCGGTCACTATGTATGATGGAGGCCTCGGTGTGCTCTGAATCCACGTGAAGATCAATGACTTGGAGAGAGTGTTGTGCAGTCAGAGCACAGACTGTGCTCCCTTCCACGCGCAACGATGTGGCCGGAGAATCCAGTTTGAACTGCTTCATCGGCTTGAGTTTCTTTTCTGCAAGGTCAAGAACCTCCCAGTGCAGCACTTTTCCAACACAGAACAATAAACCTACTGCATCTCCAGCAACAGCGTAGATTGGGTCGACGAAACCCTTCTTCTTGTATCGAGTCCAGTACTGCAACTTCCTTGTCGGTCCATCCTCGGTCTCGACCGTTTCTGTCGTCACGGACACAATCATCAAGCGGCCTTGCTGAGTGGTCACAATAATGAAGGGGAACGTCTTTCCGTCCTTGACATAGAGCCACTCGCATAAACCGAATATCCTATCACCCGGGTGTCCCAAGCCCGAAATATACTCAGAGGGCTGTTTCTCCTTGTTGGCGGCAGTGGAAAGATTGGCCCCTGAGTCGGGATCAATAAAAGAAAGCATCGGACAATCGTTCTTTACATGTGCCACCACCAAAGCCTTCCAGGTAGAAGAGTAAATTAGACGCATCGGTGTGCCATCAAGAGGAATGCTTCGAGGAACGGGGCCAATATGAGGCCAAATATCCACAAGTAGGATTTTTGTTCCGGCTAGCAACATCAAAGACATGTGACGGCGGTAGCCAGAAAGACTCTCTTCGAGGCAAAAGGCCGAATGGATAGGTGGCGAGGGCATGGATGAATCGTTAGAATCGGTGGCCCAGATTTGGTTTTTGGTCTGGAATTTGGTATTCTCTGCCGAAAAGTCCTTCACGATTGATAGACTGTTGTCGCAGCAAGCAAATAAGGCAAGACTTCCATCGAACGGACCGGATGCCGCAAACACGCTTGTAGGCGACATTCCAAGTTGCTCAACTGCGAATGCGCTATGGTCGATATCTTCTCCCGAAAGCTGGACTGTCACAAGGTGGCCGCTTCTGGTGCCAAACACTAGAATCGTCTTATCGGGAGTGTCGGTGATTACTTGGACGCTTGTATAAGCTTCCATCTGGAAATGAGACTCCTGTCCAACAGAGTCTGAAAACCAGTCAGTGTCCTTTTCGTGCCCAAATAACCAGCATAGCAAACTTACCAGGGCGTGGCTGAGTGACCTTGCTGCTGACCTCACGGCCATCCAGCGAATACAAGGTCAAGCATGGTATTCCGTCTTCGACTGAGCCTGCAATAATATAGGTACTGGAGGATTTGTTGAAGAGACCCAAGCATGTAATCTCCCCCTTCGCATCTATTGAGCCCACATAGGACAAGTTCATCTGGTCTATCCGCAAGACATCCAGCCGTGATGCGTGAGCATCATGCGAAGAAACTACTACTGTATCACCCATACAGCATGCATTCTCCGCGATTAAGGAGGTCTTTCCACAAACATCGGCGTGACTGTGACGTGAACTGAATCCTAGTCAGCAATGCTGTTGATCATGCTCAAGCAGAAACTCGCAAACAGTCAGAATTTACCTCTGCGATGGTGCAACAAGACTCGTTGATGTTTCGGTGACCTGGACGATCGTCCCTTGCTCGTTCTGGATAGCCGAAATTGTGCGTGAAGAGGTATCAAATGGACACGCGTCTGGGGACAGTGCACTGGCATTGCTAAGATTAGCAGGGAAGTGAAGGACATCGGAAGAATGTGGCAGAGATAAGACGGCGTAATAGCCCCTTTCACCTTCAATCTCGACTGGGAACATCCACGATTGGCGAACAGGCTGATCATAATCGAATTCAAGCCCGATCCTTGCTTGAATACCCCATCTTAATTCAGTCAAGCTTGACCTAGGTCCCCGACCAGACGTACAGAAGATACGATCGGGCTTCTGTGTTAAGTTTAGGGGGGTCTTGCGCCTCGCTGATAGGTCTTTCCGTGTGAGGTCACTCTCCCAAGAAGGATTTACATCCGTAGTGGCCAGATCGACGACAGGAGACCAGTTGGGTATGGCGCTGACTTGTTGAGGGTCGCTACGAGCCGCAAGCTGTAGAACAGGAGATGTTAGTCAAGCATAAACAAAGGGATTTAACGTAGACTACCTTCCAAATACCCCCGGGGCCTGAATCGCCGCCAATGATAAAGACATCCGAGAAGACATCATACGCCGTGGTAAAAGCGGTGGTGATATTGGTACTGATAGTTCCAAGGTTGGTCACCGAAGGAACCAGGTCCGCCGAATCAATTTCGATATGTGCAATAACACCATCTTCGCGAGCCAAATAGATAATATCCGTCTTCTCCAAGTATTTGTTAAGTCGAAAAGGTCTGGCCCACGCGGTCCAGAGTGGTCCAGCAGTTCCATGATGCAACCTAGTCTGCCCCGGAGAGTGGGTTTCCAGGGTATCAAATAGCGTTTGTCCGGTAAATGCATTCTTGACGATGCCGATGGAGTGCTCTGATACTGCAAAGAAAGCAGTGTTTACTTTTAGGGGAATAATCATCAGTGGCATCCGGTGTTCTTTCGGCAAAGGGGTTCCCTTCTCTGACCGGAACACAGTACTGAGTTCGTCGCCAAGCTCCCAGTCATAGACCACCATACGGGAGACATGAGCTTGCTTGCTTGCCTCGCGTCGGATTAGGATCAGGAGGAGTATGATATGGTAATCATCTTCCGGGCGTGGATGCAAAAACTCCATCTTGTGTATGATACCTTGTGTGAGCCGTACTCGAGTAGACTTAACAGGCTGGAAGGACCCAGAGCGTTGAAATTGGGAGTCCATGTTGATTAGAGACTCTAGTTCGTACACGATGAATGCACCTTCGGCAGATCCGGCAGCCATGTATCGCGAGGATGGGTCGATAGAAAGATGAAAGCCCAGGAATTGGAGGTTCCTAGGACTCTCGTACCTAGTAGTAACGAATTCAAGCGTACCGTCTGCACGCTCTTGAATGAAGAGGAAGACAGCATCGCCGGTCTCGAGCATCAACACCAGAAGTTGAGGTGGCAGTGTATGGTGTACATCGGCTTCGTATGCCTTCGTGGCATCTTGCATAGGAATGTCGGTGTCCTCCGCTTTAACTAAACCAGAGGCTGTACCATCGGGGCCACCCTCAGGTGGTGCTCCAAGGACAATCGCATTTCGAATTCGGGTACCAAAGTCGGCTTTTCGTATAACTTCATGAACTTGTCCATCGTCCCGTAGTTCGCTTATTTGGACAAAGCGATCCTAAGTCCATTAGCAACAATTCGGGAGACAAATACAAAGAATTGGCAGGTTATGTCTAAGACAGGACTTGGGACTCATCAACGAGAATAGCCATCATCATCAATATGCAATTTCTCTTGTCCATCTGGAAAGATAGCTTGACACCCAGGCCGGACGTCTGGTTGATAAGGAGGCAGGCTTGTGCAAAGTGCAAGCAGGATGCGTATGGACGCAAACATGATTATCGGAAAGAATAAAAGACCTACCCCAACAAAGGCAATATCGTTATGGGAGCGCGATCGCAACCAAACTGGGAGAACCCAGTGGACCACGGGGCTCTCTATGAGTGTCCTGGACAGAATACCACAAGCTGGTGCTTCGGGATATGGATCAGAAGCGGTTTTGGGCGCGGCAGAGCTGGCTTTGAGAGCATCTTGGAGGTTAACCGTCTGCGTCACCCACTCGCCATTCCTGAGAACACTGCTCTGGAAAGCCATGATGTCCGCTTCATGGCATCAAAAGACGAGGGATATGAAGGATGGGTGGGGGGCCCAGGAGGCGTGAAGAAGAGTGCCGATCGTTGGTAAGGATTTTGTAGCTCGAGGGATGCTGGCAATACGAACGAACAGTGGCTCTCACGCGGGGCATAGGTGACGTTTCCGTGATAGCGTCAATATGCGGATGAATAGTTGGTTTAGAAAATGGCCATCCAAGCGAGTTTATAAAGCGTCAGATGCCCTCGCTCGTACCGTACTGGGCAGGTCTGGTGCTGGTGTGGTCCAGTGGAGGGATATATCCACGCCAGTTCAACGCCAACTTGACGCCGCTCCGATCACGCCCAAGGATACTCCAAGTTATCAACTTGACAAATGCAAATCAGCCAAACACTTTGAGCAAATGGGGGCAGAGGATGATTGAATCCTTCCCGACAAAGCCTAAAGCTCTTGGTTCACTCACACAGAGGTGCGCTGCGGATAAGAGGCAAAGTTGCGCAAGGAAGGTAACCCACGGCTCGGCAGTTCTACAACCTGAAGGCGAAATCCAGTAGTTGAAGAGAGAAGTGAGGTCAAGACGACGTATGAAAGATTCCGCGACGTGTCGATCTAGGCTGAGTGAGCTGACCTAGAGTGCTGTGGTGTCGGTGGGAATGCGAATATCCCGAGCTGTATCCGTAGTCGGGAAGATAAGGTACACGGGCAGGACTAGCAGTGATCAAATGACGGCGAGTGGATATGTATGGTTCACGAAGCAACAAAGTTGAATCGTTGGCGTGTGTATGTGTATTTGTATGGTTGGAGATGCCACGGAGATCCAAAGCCTGAGCCTAATGAGTGAGGTGTGAGGTGTGAGGTGTAGCCTGCGAGTGGATGGAATACAGGATTATTGATCAGGGCAGCTGGTGTTAGACAAGAACCCCGTTCATGTAGGCGCCCCAGAGACACGCACGAGTCGGTCCCGGAGGTTAGGGTAAGCCACTATCGTTTATAGTAATGAATCCGATCCGAGTTGATGGGAAAGACTCGACGCGCCTGAGGCTTGAAGCAAAGCAAAGCTCGAGAAACGATATGGAAGCCCAAGGTCCACCGTGCTCCGCAAGGCAAGCCCACCTAAGGTTGGTGGTACCTACCGTACTTGGGTTTTGCGCTGTAATATTAATTCAGCGGCGGATACTTAGTACGGAAATTAGCGCCTGCTAGTAAAGAAGGTACCAACGGATCGAACAGCCCATAGCACGGGCGTTTCCCCGAAAGTTGGGTACAGAGGGACGGGAGGTGACCTACCAACGATGGCTGCGCTAAAGTTGCTTATTAGACGCCAATGGAAACCGAGATGGAACCGGGACTGCGATGTACTTACTGTAAGGTAGACGCCATTCATGGGATTTGCAAGCTGCATCTTTGAGGCAACCCGATTTCACCCTATTAACAGCTCAGCACCAGCACCAGCACCAGTACCAGCATCAGAAACACTTTTTACCTCGAATTTCACCCCACCAATGTGGCACGATAATGCACGTTGCTCACCTAGTAGGTACTTAAATCTCTACAGTCATTACGACGTAACAGAAGTAACTGCTTCGCCGTCGGGTGCACCAAGGCCAAGCAGGCGGGGCGGAGATCTCCATGGATGGCAAGTGGAACCTTTGTTGATGAGGTTGGAAGCTTATCCCCACTGAGGCTTGATTAATCCTCATCTAAACACCAGAATCAACTATGAACAAATTCCAAAATCCTGAACCGAGTCAAAGAATAAATGTCGTAACCCACAGCACGACTCAAGCCTGGACCCCTGTGTCTCCTTCAGTGATGACGATCCGATGCCCGAATTCACAGGGAAGAGCCCTCGATCTCGAGACTGTGCAGGATCTATGAGAGTTCCATTCACGACCAACAAAGAGAAGAATCGAACCTGGTCAATCCTTGTCTTTTACTGCTCAGACGCATATTCCGTCACGTATGCTCTGGCGCATGAAGGCAAAATGACATGGTCCTGCAAGTAGCCAGCCACAACTCAGCCTGTTTCTGCACAGCACTGCTAAACGCCGAAGATTGCTGTCCGAAACCCTGAGGAGGTGTCCAAGAACCAGGACCTCGGTAGCTCGAACGGCTCTTTGTTAGGCCAATGGTCTCAATTGTGCAGTTGGCTGTCGATCTGCGCCATGTTGGCGACCACTTGTGTCGTAATAATCACACGACTTACCGAGCATAGGGTTCACGAATAACTGCCTACCAACTACGTACAGTAGACTGCTAGGTTATGGACACCTTGGGTCGTAGTCAGTCTCGTAGACTAACAAGTGTTTCTAGCGTCAATCGACTAGCGATGGAGCTTGGCTAGCTGCCTCGACGATTCAATGTGGCTTCAATGCCCGAGGACAACCCAATCATCTGTCTACTGTTAACCAACTGCATAACTACCACATATTCACATTCTCCGCCTACCGGAACTTGACATTGCCGGCTCTAAATGCGTTTCGAGGACGGCTATGAATTCTTCTGGAGACCATGGACCGAGCCTGGGCCAGCCATGTGTCTTAGGTGTATTTCTTTCCTTTACCTTTCCTTTCTTTTCTCGTCTTACATACCCAGATTATGCTGTTTTGTCACACCGACTCAAGTGATTGTTTCGAAGGTAGTGGGTGCTAATTTGACACCATGACGTCGAATAGCCTAGTGTGGTGGCTTTGTGCTTTTGCCCTCTTGTTGGTCTCATCCTGTCTTTGGGGTCCAAACCACACGGCATCCAGCGACCGAAGAGTCTCGGCATTTGCATATTCTGCCCATCATTTTGCATTTTAGACCTCACCCAGGTTTCATACCGCCGGAGGCCAACTTGCTGCTACTGTAAGGAACTAGTTCGCAAATGAATTCTGATACTGGGCGTATGAAAGTCGGGTCCAACGTGGTACTGTAGCAGTGCGTCGGTGCGAATGCTAAGTGATCAGCCTTGCATCTCGATTTTTACCTCGATGCTGTATGCGAATCACCGGCTGGGAACATTACGGAAGCGCGCATAGGGATCTTTGCCGGGATCGCGCCCACAATGCTCATATTCGTATTCAGAAGTCATCGATGCAGTACAGCATCCCACGATCTCAGAAAGCCCAGCCGGTAGGGTCGATCTGGACAAGGATTTGTACATATTTGTTCGCCTTTTCAGCCTCTCTAATACGCAAGCAGTGCGTGTTAGTACCGGTGGACAAATGCTCCCAAGTCCCCCACGCCCAGAATCAGGGCAAGGATGTGAGATGCAGGTCAAATGACTCGGACTTGGGCTGGACATCAAGACCAGCCAGTTCAGTATGAGTCAATGGCTGTTTCGAGTTTCTCTTTTGTACGTAGTAGTGTTTGCGTGGTCCCCTTGCCCTTGAGAAACGTGGCTTGCCTTGTTTGTGTAACGTGAGCTGTCAAGTTTGCCAAGCCAGACTCGGAGACTTTCTGATCCCTACCTATGAGAGTTAGACTGACATTTGACAGGTAGATTCAAGACATGATTTGACAGTGGTAGAGTGGGTTTGGTTATGTATGTGGTTCCCTTGGGCTGAACGTTGCTGTGTCTAAATAAAATATATGACAGCTGGACATTGTAAGTAGAGCGGGAAATGGGGCCGCGGATGCATAGAAGGTACTGGGCCACGAGATGATCTTCCTGCAAAGCCCAGGATACCTTACCCTATATGTGATAGTATTTTGTGATTCGCTGTCTCAGACAACCCCAGGGCTAAATCCAAGACGCTCTTGCATATAAGCGCCTGCTGGTGCTAAAAACCTTAGGATTTTCCTCCACCTCGAACTGATTTAGATGTTGATATCGAATGAGCATTTCAAGGCCAATACAAGGTAGTGGCAGACAGCAGCATGTCTCGGTGAATTCGTTTCCTAGCCTATCACATCGCTTTGCCCATTGAGTACTTTACTGTATGATGTCTTAGTATAATCAAGACTGAAGCTTGATGTTTGATTATCAATGGTCACAGGACGTGATGACAATATCTGCCAAGGCCACCCAGGAGTTGCGGCTTGTGGTACAGCCTTTGACAGTTTGAGGCCTCCACTGATATAGAACTCGAGAAATGTTGTAATAAAATCAGGGCAGTAGGGCTAAGAACCCGCAGTATTCGCAAATACCCCCAAGAACGGTCGATAATTAAAAAGCAAACGATTCCAATTGAGAACGTTCAAGCAAAATTCTAAGGGAAATAATCAATGATAGGTACCGACTAAAAGCGGACGTGGGGGATCCCCCATACAAGGCGGGTACGTATCTTAGCTTAGCATGAATCAAATCTGAATCAACCTCAGCCATACAGGGATCAACTGTACAGCAAAGCAACTTCTACACTTACTATAGTACTCACTGCCTTACCTTACCAACCAACCCATCAAGTGACACAAATCACTTCAAACTCCCCCTGCGACAACCTCACTAAGAACAGCAAAAGGGTTGTAGGATTGTTCGTGTATAGCTGCTGATAGCAAGGGAAAGGCCAATCTGTCTCTTGGCTATGGCTAGACCCTGCATCTGATATCCCTTCTCATCCACATCCTATCCAACGTTAGCTCATCACACACACCCATCTTGACTTTATACTCTTATTTGCTGTTATCTATGGATACAGCCATGGATAGTCCCCGTCGACGGAACTCTTCTTCCTTGAGCAGCGAGCGTCAGACGCCGCCATCCGCCAGTCGCACCAGCAGCAGTACCAACCTCAACACCAACGCAGATGTCACCCAAGAACCTGACATACTATCCCATCCCAAAACCGCAGAGATTCTCGAAGCATGTAAATGGAGAGACATTAGTCGTCTCCGGGCCCTATCTGAAGCTCATGGTGGATTCCTATCAGATACTCTACGGAGGGAAGCCTGTACGTTTTGCTTTATTCCCGTCCTTACGTCAGTGACTCTGACTAACACCGCCTTCAAGGGCCCATATTGCTGGGTCTAGATACCCCTTCTGACATCCAAGACGATCTTGCCTCGGCTGAAGATGCCTCTGTCAACTGGAAAGAGTTGCCCCGCCATCGGGACGAGGATCAGGTTCAGCTTGACGTCAACCGCTCATTCATCTACTACCCAAACAGTCAGTATCTATGCCCAACCTGCTCCTGAGACATCGCGATGCTAACGCAGTGACAGATCAATCCGATGCAGAACTAAGTCTCCGCAAATCGGAGCTCTCATCCCTCATCACCGAAGTCCTCCGCCGTTACCCTTTTCTATGCTACTTCCAAGGTTATCACGACATCTCCCAGGTCTTGCTGCTTGTGCTGGCGCCTGCATGGAGAGCTCGCGTACTCACGCGCCTCTCCGTCCTGAGGATACGTGACTTTATGCTGCCCAACTTTGGACCAACGACCGCTCAGCTCCGCCTTCTCCCGGACATCCTTCATGCTGCCGACCCGAAGCTCCGACGGCACCTGGCAGGCGTAGAACCCTTCTATGCATTAGCGGGCACCCTGACTATGTATGCCCACAACATAGAGGCCTACCAAGACATCGCCAGGTTGTTCGATGTCTTTCTCGCCCGAGAGCCCGTCTTCACTGTCTACGTATTTGCCCAGATCATCCTTGACCGCCGGAATGAGATCTTTGAGATTGACGAGCCCGATATGCTGCACGTCATCCTGGGCAAGGTCCCTACCAAGATGGATCTGGACGAGCTCATAATCAAATCATCCGCACTCTTTGATCTCCACCCCCCGGAGACACTAAGCTACTGGCGACAAATATCCAGTTATAGTGCCCTCAAGACAGCCCGGGATATTGAGACCTGCTCGAAACAGACCATGGACGAGGGCTCAGAGCTTTTTGAGAAGCAGGTCAATGAACTCAACTGGCAAGAGATGCGAGATCACGTCAACTTGATCCTCTGGCGTTACCGCCGACCTGTAAAGACTGTTGGAGTGGCGCTCGTCGTGGGAGCTCTGGCTTTCTACCTTCGCCGCAACCCAAGTCTTGTCCACCGTATTGCTTCTTTCTTCTCCCGATAGACAAATAATTTCCCTATTCACACGGGGCTTTTTCACCACATTGCTCAAGATAAGTACATGTAACATAGGATTTGACAACTGGGGTGGTTATTTTCATGTTGGAACGGCATAGATATTTATTTTTGTTCAAAAAGGGCAAGCTCTGTTCAGCTACAAGACCCATCCATGACCTTTACCGAGACGCCGTGCAAAAACATCTACATATCATCGCACCCAAATAACAATTTGAGCATGAGTACTCGCCCATGATTAAGTCTCCAGTTCCCCATAATCTCACACACAATCAGCAAGTTCTTTAAGATGCCTCCTGGTACCGTGTCTTCAACTCTTCGAAGTGCTCCTCCTGCTCATCGGCCAGCTTGCCGCTCTCATCGCTGATGATCGTAAGGACAAGAGAGTAGTTGTTATACAGGAAGCGTCCGCTCTTGCGCTTGTCGCCGAACAACTCGGCATGACGGGTAAGGAAGGTCTCTACCTCAGAGCGCAGGCGGCGCAGACTCGATACAACGGGCTCGTCGTCGCCGGCATCAGTACTGAGGGCCAAAAAGCCGTGGAGTAGCTGGCCAAAGCGCTGTGTGACTACGTGCGGTGCCGCAGACAGTTTGGAGGCTTCAGCACGGCTTGGCTTGGAGGGCATAGCGTTGGTCAGGTGACGGACCGAGTCGCAATGACGATCCATGATGACCTGAAGACGGGGCCAGAGGAGCATGGTAGTGGCGTTGATGTAGCCATCCACGGCGGGAACCTTGCGACGCTGGAGCTCAAATGCAAAGTGCTGGTTCAGACGAATGCAGAGGAGTAGACCTAAAGCATCGTATGTCTCTCCGGTGAGGGTTTTAGAGAGGGTTCTGCCGAGCTCAAAGGTGGGCTCGAAGATATAGTTGAAGTTCTTTGAGATCTGATTATAAGACAGGGCGGGCGAGAAGAAGGTGGCCATAAATGTGTACTCAGCCGTAGCATTATCGATGAGTGCGAGATTGAAGTTGCGGAAGGGAACTTCGAGGTAGTGGGTTGCGTGATCTTCCTCGGCAAGATATGAAGATAGAGCGGATTGGTTGTTTGTCTTTAATAGGTCAATACGTCGCCCGAGATTGAAGGCATCATGGGGAGGTCCTGGTGCTCGGTTGCTTGAAAGAACGGTGGCCTTGCGAGTTGTATCCTCATGGCCAAGAGCATCGTTCTTATCGAGAATGTGGATCTTGATTTTGCCGAGGGCCTTCTCATATCGGGTGAACTGATTCAGGTAGTACCACCGCATAGTATTCATGTAAGCTAGGGCGATCTCATTGGCCAGGGTCGGATGTTGTTTATGTAGAAAAGTGAAGAGATCCTTGAATCGAAGGAAGTTCTGCTGCTGGATGATTTGCGCATTGATGTGCGGCGACCGCAATGCCTTGATTTGGGCCACGATAAAGTCGCGGATACGTTCAATCGCCTAGTGGGGTTAGACAAGTTGATTATGATGGTAGAACTGCGCCCATACCTTGAAAGTGAGTTTCTCGAGAATTGGTTCGAGGTCTTTCGCCGCATGACTGGGTCGGGTTTCGGACTTCTTCTTGAACAAGGTCGACCTGCGATCGAGTTCGGCGAGCATCTTGGCCCAAGTTTCGTCAATGTGGCCCTCAGAGATCTTGGAAATGACCTCAGGAGGTAAGCTCAGTTCCTCTACCAATGGCCCTAATGCCTTTTCAACCTGCTTTCGATTTTCCAATCTCCTATTCAACGCCGTCGATCGGTTTTGTAGAGACTCGATGTCTGCGGATACCATAGCAAGGTCGTTGCGAAAGTTGGCCAGATTGATCTCGACTGAATTGAGGACATCGTCGCATGCTTCTATTGAGCAATGAAGGTCTTCGAGTTTCGTTCTATCATTCTCACCTTGAACAAAGATTAGTTGTGAGTCTATTCACGACAAGCGTATAGAACCTACTCTCTTCTGCCGTTTTTGGCTTGCGGTTGCTGGTTATACTTGTGTCAGGGGGTTGCGACGTAGCCAGCTCCCTCAAAGACAACCCCCCAAAATCAGCTTCGAAGTTGATGTCATCTTGAGTGATGGCAGTCTTCCGTTTCTCGGATTGGTCGCGCTCGTTGGAAAAGCCTGATAATAGTGTCTCTAGCACCTCAAGGGAGTCGGGACCTGTTTCGATTGTAGAGGCCTGCCTCAGATTGGAGCCATTCGGTCTGCGAGATGAGGATAGGAGTGACGAGGACGAATCGTTGGAAGCTAGGGATAACGAGGATCCGCGAGGAGAAACTCCAGGACGTTGAGATGTGACATATGGACTCAAAGTGCTTGACGTTCTCTTGGGATACGGTCTGCCACCGGGCTGAGGAGTGGAGGGTCCGGGACTACTGGCCGGCCCTCCGGCCAGTCGGTCGAGCCACATGCCGACTGAAGGACGACGGCAAGGGAATTCGATAGGCGGAGGTTATTCAGTGGGTTCGGAATCTGAGTTCGATATCATGGTATTATTCGCCGTAAACGAGAGTGTTGGTGACGAATCAATATCGAGCTAATGATGAAGCTGGGTTGGGCGCAAAAGGGTCAGCTTGGCCAGCTTGCAACGCGAGGCTGTCAATAGCCATGATCGTGCAGGTGCCAAGCCGTGGCTGATTGGGTGCGCCACTTGAGAGGCTGAGCCCATTGCAGCCTTGGGTGGCTGCAGACTGATCTATACCGTATCGGGAAAGGAGAAGGATCTCGGCTGGCCGATACCCGGTGGGTATAGGTCAAGCCCACCAGCAACACAACAATTGCAATAAAAGATGCATAAAAGGATGGGGACGTCACGGAGAAGCTCACCTTTGCGCACAATGCAGATAACGGAGGAATCTGCAGCTTGCAGGCGGGTCCCCGTGGCACGTAGAGAAGCAATTAGCACGTACATCGTTGTCGTAGCAATAGCAAATGCTCTTGCTGGCATTACATGCAAGAGCTTGCATCTGATACTACGTGTGTAACGGCCATCGCTGAGACAGGAAGGTTTTGGGCGCCAATGAACACCTTGGTTTTGGGAGGGGAAAAACAGGATGACACAGAATGTATTACTCCCGCGTGAGCAAAGTTGCATTTGCATCCATTGAGTAAGGTTAGCAACAATACCCCCTGCAGGCCTTGACGCCTTGATGACCTCTATACTCAGCTGTTTGGATAGAAGAGCACACTCGTGACTCCTCTGCATTTACATCGAGGTTTGGTTAGGAAGGTTCTTCCTACTGGCAGAAGCTGTAGATGTGTATTCGGCTTGATGTTGGATTCACCTTTTTACACAAAGGTAATTTGACCCGCCGTGTGACTGGTCGGGACAATGTTTATCTTGGGTAAAGTGAAGTGAACCCCGCCGTCGCAAGCTCAGGTCTGTAAGTGATCGGCGAGGCGACAACCTGAAGCTGCCTGGCAATTAGTGCTTTTTGGTGGCTTCCGCTCCACCCCGCTCAGTCTTTGCAGCGGACAGATGCCCTGTAAGCAGATGACCCCTCCACTGGAGGAGAGGGGTCAAGGTCGAGGGGCAAAGACCCGACTGTAGCTGCGAGTCGAGGCTCTAGACCCCTCCCTCACACACAAAGGACCTCAACTTTCACTTCCAGCGAGCATTGGCGCTGGCCTGGGCTGTTAAATTCTGCCATCGGTAGTGTCCGTCCATCCACAGCCTAGGCCTGAGCAAAACAGTGTCCACTGCCGCGCCCAGTAGCGCCCAATCACAAACCTGAGAAAAAAATTCCGTCGAGGGCCTCGCACCTTTTCTTGCCCCCTCCATCTCTTCTTCCGAGTTTGGCCCTTTCCTCTTTCTTCTCCTCTCCATCCCACTCTTAAGCACCGTTCCCAGCTTTTTTTCTTCCTCCTCAACCTCACTCCTTTTTTCCTCAAGACTTCGATTTCTTGTCAAATACCATCACAATGGCGGACACCGAGGTGAGTTTGTCTACTACTGCTGCTACCTTTTCTTCACCAGGCGCACGCGCCCTCGATTTTCTGCCCTTGCGCCCATTTTTCGCCTGGAGATTATCACCCCGCATTGTGACTTGTGCCCCACGATACAATGCTGCCTTTTGATTTTGTCCTTCGTTTGAGCTTCACTAGCCATCAAGGAACTATCATTAGAGGAGGGGACTATCTCATTCTCATGCTCGTCTTTATCTAGATTCAAGAATTTGGCTAATTGTTGATTTTTCCACACGCATAGCATGAACTCACCTTCGACACGGCCGATGCCGGTGCCTCTCACACCTACCCTATGCAGTGCTCTGCTCTGCGTAAGAACGGTTTCGTCGTGATCAAGAGCCGCCCTTGCAAGATTGTCGACATGTCGACCTCCAAGACCGGAAAGCACGGTCACGCCAAGGTCCATCTTGTTGCTCTCGACATCTTCACTGGCAGGAAGTACGAGGATCTTTCTCCCTCCACCCACAACATGGACGTTCCCAACGTCACTCGTCGCGAGTACCAGCTGGTGTGTGAACCCTTGCCCCGCTCCACGAGGGAACAACCCCTCCCTTCTAAGAGCTTACCCCCGGTCATTTCCGCCACCAGTGCGACTAACATATACCAGCTCGACATCTCCGACGACGGTTTCCTCAACCTCATGACCGATGATGGTGACACCAAGGACGACGTCAAGATGCCCGATGGTGAGATTGGTGACAAGATCGTTAAGCTTTTCAAGACCGATGAGAAGGACACCAGTGAGTAGTCTCCTGTACTTGTTTTCGAGATAGGAACACTAACCAAAATTTCCCAGACATTGTCATTCTCACCTCCATGGGCGAGGAGGCCGCTATTGAGGCCAAGGAGGCTCCCGGTCAGAACTAAATCGCCTAACCTTTAATTCGCACCCTGCCTGAAGTGGCTCTTGGCCCCTCAGGATCTGCATCGAAAGATGGTATGGACTGGGGGATCTTTTTGTTTTGATGAATATTTGGCGCATCAATATCCATGGGCCACGGGTTGGGCGTTGCGCAGAAGGACTTTATCTGAACAGGATTGTCTGCTGGTTATGATATACGGCAATCCTGAGCAATCGAGCCTCGGGCTCAAAATGTTTTCCTTTGTTCCTAGCTCACACGCTACACATGCCATCATGTCACGATACGTAGCGGCAACTTTATGAAGAAAAAATGGGAGAGCTTTGGAGTTGACAGTATTTGTTCTATCGGACAATGTGAATTTGGACCTTTCAACTCGTGACCTTTGTATGACATTCAGTACCTTGTAAACCGAACCTCTGGAAGGGCAGCTCTTCCATGTCATTTACTTAAACAGATGCTAATCATTGCGATCAAAGCAATCCTTATTGAATATGATTACTAGGTGCAAGGAAAGATGACATACAACGATGTCTTAATTAGTAAATGTAACAAAAAAACAGCATAGGCCAAGACCAACATAGCAGAATCCATTATTTGTTTCTGTGCTCTTAATATAGGCCAGTTGTGACAAGCAGACAGTGACAAGCAGTAACACCAAGGATTCCCATGTTTAGCTTTGACCACTTTTTTTTCTCATCCGCCAAACCTGTACAACTTTAGCCAAATACCACTTGGCCTGACAAATCGAGACAAAAAAATACATCCACCTGCAATGCTATAATTCTGAAAAGCCATGGATGAGCGGCGAGAGCTTCGCAAATTCCCCCGTGGAGAGAGATGTCCAGAATGCGGTGTCCGAAGATGGTACCTGGAGAATGGTCTGCGCTTCTGCTCCAACGGACATCAGGTTGAGGTACACAGTGCAATGCTCTTTTTTATATGAGGGCGACTTAACTGATTTTACAAACAGGGCTTTATTCAATTCGATATTGGTGATGAGGTAGATGCAGGCAAGCTCGGAAATGTGGTCAGGAAAGAAAAAGAGACCAAAGAAAAAGAACTGCGACATCTCACTGGCCAGGCAGGCAAGAACCTCTTTCTCGAATGCCTGCAACTAGTTTTAAGAAAGCAACTGCTATGGCTTGTAAAGAGCAAGGGTCATCGCGAAGAGCTTGAGACTGTGGTGCGTGACTTGTGGGATCTTCGAACCCGCGGCTCCGGCACGCTCGTTGTTGAAGATGAGGCGCCACCAGATGAGGGTCTAGCGATGTTCAGTTCGCAGCCCACAGCAGCCGAGAAGGACGATGCACCAAAGAAACAAAGCACAAGAGCTCAGAGCTGGGATCCCGAGAAGGTGTCAGATTGGCCAATGCCTCACATGCTTGATACCCTGGCGCTGTGCTATCTGGGATGCTTGTTGCTCAGAATACCTACAGCCATTGGGGAGCTATGTCTTTGGGCCAATTCTGGGCGCATGCCGTATAAACGATCAGTAAGTCGTTCTCTTCAGTACTCGTTTGCATTATTAACGTCACCCTAGTTTTACGACCTGCCGCAGGAGATGCAAGATCGATTGCCTTCGGCTTATACAAGGGCCCTCAAGTTACCCCTTCGTTCATCCCTTCAAGGCATTGACCTGCACAACGCCGTACTAGACCTTGCTCTCTCATACCATCATAACTATGGAATGATATTTCCTGCCGTGAACGACACGCCGGCACTTGTTAACTTTGTCAGGCAGCTCACTTTGCCAGGTTGGTTCTTCCAAACAGTAGCATTCTCATATACTAACTGTCTCAGTCGAAACACTCATTACAGCCAGAAGCATACTATCGGTGATGGCATTTTCCTTTCAATTACCCATTGAAAAGTCGCGACGGTTTCACATTGACTATCCTGAGATTTTACTCATCTCCGCTGTTGTCGTCGCAGCCAAGCTGTGCTTTCCATTAGGACAGCACTACCCCCTACTTCAAGCTGCTGGTGCAGAGCAGAATGTCAGGTTCAACTGGACAAAGTGGCAGAAGGGGATTCATGAATTGATAGATGCATCACAAGCATCTGGAAAGGACCCGGACTTTGACAAGGTTACCGTTGATGAAGTCGCTTCTATGACAGCGGAGGAACTGGAGAAATACTTTGCCTACATAGCAAGTACAGTTGACAGGAAGAGTGAGTTGTTCTTGTGCATCAGAAGTTATATGCTAACAGTCAGCAGATGATTCAGCAATTACGAGATTCTTCCCATCAGAAGATGCGCCGCTTCCAGATATTACTCCAGAGGGCAACACCGAGCAAGACAATGACCACAAGATGCGGCGGATCCTTGGCCAAGCCATCACGATCAATGGAGAGGAAGGATCAGAACCAGAGAACGAAACTCTATCAGAACCAAACTACGAAGCTTTTCGATCGGCAGAAGACCTGACAGAAACAGCGCAGGCGCTGTATAGAGCTGCTGGTAAGTCATTGTTTGATCTAAGGAACTTCAACGCTAATTAACTATCAAGGTCACATATCAGGCTTATCACTGGATGAAACAGTGCAAGCAGTTTACATGTTGGAACAGAGAATAATTGGCTGGCAATTAAATCGACGTAGAGAAGAGGGAGAGATGATTTGACTGTAAAAATGGAGAAAAGATAATAGCATATTGCTTTGACTGATAACCTCGTTATCAAGCCTCTACTTTGAACTACAACCGAAGCCATGATATCATGGTGTTGGACCCACTTACATCCCGTCGCCCACGTCAAATTTCCGTAGGTGTGCAGGAAGCAGCACGTGATCCACACCAACCTTAGGGCTTTCTTTCCCTTCGTTTGCTCCTGTCGCCCCACCAATATTGCGCGCAGAAAGAAGCCCGGCTTCTCAATCCTCACATCGTCACGTCACAAAAATCCCGTCAAGAGTGAGTATACCCCCTACCTATGGGCGAAAATAAGCCTGTGAAGACGTAAATACTGACCCTCAATGTAGTGCAGATGTAAGCTCGAGCCCGCCGATTCCGAAAAGTCGCAAAAAGTCGATTTGTTCCGTTGTACTAACAATCGCCACCCAGTTTCGTGAAGACCCTGACGGGCAAGACCATCACCCTCGAGGTCGAGTCCTCGGACACCATCGACAATGTCAAGTCCAAGATCCAGGACAAGGAGGGCATTCCCCCGGACCAGCAGCGCCTGATCTTCGCCGGAAAGCAGCTCGAGGATGGCCGAACCCTCTCCGACTACAACATCCAGAAGGTGCGTGGGATCTGAAGCGGCCGGGACCGCAGGAAACGATTGGAGAATTGATGGGACATGTGCTTACGAGATATACAGGAGTCTACCCTCCACTTGGTCCTCCGTCTCCGTGGTGGTATCATTGAGCCTTCGCTCAAGGCCCTTGCCTCCAAGTTCAACTGCGACAAGATGATCTGCCGCAAGTGCTACGTACGTTGAGACTTCTCATCTCCATCTGCGAGACGCATTGGTTCCTAACAGACTTACCAGGCCCGTCTCCCCCCGCGTGCCACCAACTGCCGCAAGCGCAAGTGTGGCCACACCAACCAGCTCCGACCCAAGAAGAAGCTCAAATAAACGATTTCCATGGATGTGGCGTCTGGGATTTGGCATTTGGGGGTCGATGGCAAGGACAGAGAGCTTTCTTTTGTTCACACGAGGCTGGTTGTTTTTACATTAGCATGTGCAGCTCAGGCAATACATTCTAGATGATGCCCATATGATGATGTGCCGTGCCGCAAGGTGTCCCGGCCAGACCCCTCAAAAAGAATAAAAAGCATTCACGCTTCGAATTGTGCTCGTGCTTGTTGTGATTGTGGGGTTTAGCAATACTGGAGTTTCAGTGCAGCTATGAATGAATGATGATGACATTAATTTACTGACGCACAGTAGTGATTGTAGTATTGCAAGCTCCAACATCACTTCATCATGTACTCCGTATCCGTATTGCAATCCATCTTTTGTGCCTTGACCCTTGTTCAGTTCGTTGAACCTGTATCCCTTGGCTTGCAGGGTGTTTCATAAATTCTATGACCCGACTCCTTAACTCCACTGATAATCATGCCCAGGGTCGATTAGTACCAGGCGCCGACAATCATGAAGCGCCGGTTAAACTTCGGCTCTAAGCTCGACACGCTGCGCGCTCCTGAATTACGACAACTGCCAAACTGTCCCAATTGGAAGCTGACAACGACCAGTAGCAGCAACTCTATCCTCCCTTGTGACAGTGCTGTTCACTTCTCACCACGCACATCCACATCTTGCGAACGAAACCATACGCTCTTTGAATACCCATCTTTAAACGACAAGAAAAAGAACAAACTCCTTTTACAATGTCTGGCTCCGGTTACGACGCCGTCGTCGACGTCGACGATGAGGTACGTCTAGCTACACTAAGCTCGAGCTACGATTCGTATACCCTCCATGGCAGCGCTAACATGATATCCAGGGCGACCTCGGACACACCGACCTTCAAGAAGATCTCGAATTCCACACGTCCAACTTCAACGACACAAACCCCAACACTCGCAAGCCCCCGTCTGGCGGCAGCGGTCTTCCCGCGCCGGTCACTGCCTCGAACGGCTCGGGATCCTCCAAGCGCTTCCTCTGGAGCATGAATTTCTACGCGCAGTTCTTTGATGTCGATACCTCTGCTGTCCTCGCTCGCTGCTGGGCTGCTCTGTTCCCCCGGGCCAACTTCCTTGATGTTCTGGAGGGTAACCCTGATCTGTACGGACCGTTCTGGATTGCCACCACGGTTATCCTGATTCTCTTCCTGGGTGGAACTATCAGCCAGTATCTCTCCGATACGGGCAAGGGACCTTTTCTTTATGATTTCAAGCTGCTGAGCGGTACGTCTACTACACTACCCTTAAGGGATCATGCACTAACATCAGTAACCAGGCGCCGCCGGTCTCATCTACGGCTACACCCTCTTCATCCCCATGGGTCTCTTCCTTGCCCTCCGTTACTTCGGCAGCGAATCCGCCAATCTCCTCGAATGCTGGGCTCTGTACGGCTACTCCAACCTGATCTGGATCCCCGTCGCCCTGATCAGCTCGTCGCCCATCTCCATCCTCAACTGGGTCTTTGTCGGCGTCGGCTTCGGCATCTCGGTCGCCTTCCTTCTGCGCAACCTGTACCCCGTGCTCAGCGCCACCGATCGTCAGGTCAGCAAGATCCTGTTGGTCGTCGTGGTGCTGCTGCACGCTGGTCTATCGCTTGCCATCAAGATCCTCTTCTTTGCGCACGGTAGCCCCGTTGCGAGCAAACCTGATGATGACAAGGGTAGCAAGGGTAGCCGCATGTTTTAAGAGACGGTAGGAAGAAGTTGATTAGAGAGATGAGATGGGATATAAGGGATTGAATGACACGTGTAAGAGAATGTGTATTCCTCGGCCTCAGTTACAGGCACGGTGTAATCAAAAAGGAGTCTTTGGGGGAACAGATCATTTTGGCATTGTTTGTACAATAAGTTAGAAGGCGCTTTTATTTGAACCAATATTTCAACCTCCTCCTTACTTGTTGCCTTGCTCTCACTCATGGGGGACTGGGCTTCGTAACCTTCTTAACCTTCTCAACCGGTCCATTGTGCTTCTCCCAGTCCAACCAGCTCCCAGGATAGTCACCCACCTTCTGCCAGCCCGCATGCTGCGCGAGTGTCGCAGCCGACTTTGCGCGCACGCCCGCCTTGCAGTAAAAGAGTAGTTCCTTGTCCTTTGAGGGCCTCTCGAAGCCGTACATGTCCTCAAAATCCTCCTCGGGGATGTGGAAGCTCTGGATGGCGGTCGTGATGGGGATGTTGATAGCGCCGGGGATCTTGCCCGTTTCGAAGAGCTCGACTGGTTCTCGGACGTCTATCGCGCAGTTTAGCCTAGGAAATCGAGAGAGGGGAGGGTTAGGAGGGGAAACGTACCGACAATGACGATATTACTATCCTTGTTCTGCTCGACTTGCTTCTTCAACTCGTTGAATTCCCATTTTCTACTCGTCGGTACAAAAGGCTCCGGCTCGGGCTCAGAAGACTCGGTCGAATAGTACCGTGTCGGCTTGGTAAAGGGCGCAATGGCTCGCGGCGTTGAAGAGGGTTTTGCTGTGCGGGCTGCGATGGCAAAGATAGGTCGTGCGGGACGGATAGCTGCGGAAGCGCGCAGGGCTGAAGAGATGAGGGCGCGACGAGACGCCATGGTGAATATTATCGGCGATCAACCAATTCGAAGATACGGGTGTTGTAGAGGTTGGATTGAAGACGGACGTTGGTTCAAGATGGTGAATCGTCGGAGACTATTCCGAGTTCACGTAGTTAGGTTGACTAAGGTAGGGGTCTACAACTAGGGGAGCTTGGGCCTGAATGATGTAAGGTGTGGTTAACTGCCATGATGGAGCAACACAGTATCAGAGACCTGTTGATTCTTTCGTATAGAAATCATGCAATGGCGTCTCAGTTTGCTTTTTTGTTATGAATTATCACAACTGATCTAGATTATAGTAGAATGTAAATCATCCAGCTAAAGTAGACATGATGCATAAGCTTATGGCTCAGTAACGTGACCATCATGAACAAGTGCCCCTTGCTGACATTACTAGGTAGTTGAACCATACAGCCACTTCACTCATGCAATCTGGTCTTGTTGTTTCTTGAATTAATTTTGTTGATTCGCTGTCCAAATGTCATGTCCTAGCCATGACAATTATCTCTATGACCTTGCGGTCCCAAATGCCCTCGGGCTGCCAACTATATACACCGAGAATAGGTATTAAAACTGATATCAATCATGTCTCTTCTTCTTTTCGTCCATATTGAGCTGCTTCGGCTCTTCGAGCTCCTTCTCTGGAATCTTTTCCAACGGCTACTGATAAGTTCAGTAGCCCGATTTGCTTTTCTTCGTTTGAAGTCAGAGCCGTTTTCAGCCAATTTCTTCAGCCGCTCGTCTCGACATGTCCCTCATTAGATGCATCTTGGAAGATGAACTTGCCATAGTCGCATCAGGGATGTCGGTACTTCGGCCAATCAAGGTATCGAGTTTAGGTTTTACCAAAATTGGTCGATACCATTTACCACTTTCGCTCCTCAAAGGTCAGAGGGCAGTCATCCTATGACGAATTAGTAATTGTTACGATATCACGTCGAGCGATGTGTACATACCATGGGGAAGATGGTGGCGAACACCTTAATCTCCTCAGACTTGGGGGTAGCGTGGTGCTTCCAGTCAAGCATAACAGACGCCTTTCCGATCATCAGAGCCAGGTTCAGCTGAGCGTAAACCTGTCCAAGACAGTAGTGAGGACCAGTGCCAAACACCAAGTAGTTCTTGGAGCCCTTCTCCTCAGCGTCACCGGAGTAGTATCGTTCGGGGTCGAAGTGGCTGGGATTGTCGTACACGTCGGGATCGTGGAGAGCCATGAAGGTGGTGGGAATCAGCATGGAGCCTATGGTAGAATTCACTATCAGTTTCATGATCGATACAAAAGTTAAGTTGTGTCAACTTACCCTTGGGCACAGTGTAGGTGTCGGTAAGGGGGAAAGCCTTCTTGGTGACGTAAGGAACCATGATGACAGGAGGGCGCCATCGGAGAAGCTCACGGACAACAGCACGGGTGTATGTGAGGGACTCGAGCTGGTCCATGGTGACGGCGGCGTTGGGGTCACCGTTACGGATCTTGATGTTCTCCTCTCGGACGCGGTCGAGGACATCGGGTCGCTGAGCGGTAACCTGGAAGAGCCATGTGGCGGCGCTGCTGGTGGCATCCTGGGAAGCGAAGAGGAAGGTGAAGATGGTCTGGGAGATCTCGTAGTCGTTGAACATGCGGAGAAGAGGAGTGGGCTTCTCGATGTTGTGGGGCTCACCCTTCTCCTCAGCCTCGCGCCATCGCTGAGACTGGATCATTGACAAGATCCAAGCGTCCATAATGCAGGTAACTTCACCACCAGCGGCCATGCGAACCTTGCTCTTGGCAGCGCACTTGGAGAACTCGGCCAAGACCATATCAGCGGCCTTCTTACCATACCAAGACTTGGTGAAGGGAAGGATAACAGGAAGGTTGACAAGCTCGAGAGCGGCAGTGATGAGGTAGTAGTCTTCAGCGATCTTGGCAACGGCCTCATCAGAGATGTAGTGGCCGACAAAGGTGCGGCAAGAGACGGCGCACATGACCTCACGGAACTCGTGCATGAAAGGGACGGGCTTGCCGCCGGCCTTCTTGGTCATCCCAAGGAAGCGCTTAAAGTAAACGTTGTAGGACTCCTCCTGACCGGGCAGGTAGGTCTCGAGGGCCTTGCGGGTGAAGAGACCGTTGAGACCCTTGCGGAAATCGACATGGGCCTTTCCGTCAAGGAAAACCCAGTTGTCGTGACCAAGGAGCTTAGGGGCAACATCGACAACGGTGGGCTTGACAAAGGCGGGCGAGTTGAAGACCTTGCGAGCCATGTCGCGAGTGGAAGCAATAACGACGAACCTAAGAACTCCATGTTAGTATGATCCAATTCGGCACTTGTTACAGCACTTGAGGACTCACTTGTGGAAGATAGAAACGCAGCTGAGAGGACCGCTGCTCCACTTGGCATGGTAGCCAGAGAATCGGGGATCCATGGAGTCGAGGAAGGGGCCGATGAAGGGAAGCTTCATGCTGGGACCCACGATAGAGCCCTTCCTTATGATGTAGGCAACTACACAGACAACTGTTAGCGATGCGACGCCAAACACCTAGCAGGGTAGCAACATACTCTGGTCATAGGCGACGCAAAGAGCGACAAAGGTGAAGACCCAGGTCCAAACGCCAGCGTTAGAGACAGCCTCGATAACATAGTCGATTTGGGGAGGGAGGGCGACGTTGGCGTATTTGGTTCCGGCCAAGACGGACGAGGTGAAGCCCCCGGAGGTAGCGTTAACGGCCTCCATCTTGAGGGTGATCGTTATGCGACAGGACGAGTCGAATCAGATCAGGGCGGTGATATGTCGTCGCAAGTCGGCAACCAAACCAGACGAGATGTTGGTTGTAGAGTCTCTTACAACCACTGGGTACTCCTTGCGACTGAGGAGAGAGAGTGAAGGTGTAGAGAGAGGAAAGGGATGGGGAGAGGAGCGAGTAAAGTAAAGTAGGAGAAGTGGAGGTTGTATTTCTTTCCAAGTACGGGAGGTGTTAGTAATTGTCCACTGCTGCTTCTGGTACTGGGCTGCCGTGACCCGCAGGCGCCAGGGACGGTGATGAAGGTTGTCCGCGTATGGACTGCCAGTCAAGTCCGTCAGTAACATTACAGGGAAGGGAAGAAAAAAAAAGAAAAAAGAGGGCCCCGGGGTCCCAAGGTTAGGGTACCAGGACAGGGTGTAAACGATTGATGGATTGACGGGAGTGAATTCGCTAAGGGCGGAGAATAAAATCATACCAAGCGGTTAGACAAGCGAATATGGTGCCATTCTTCCATTTCAGTTTGATCAAGATCAATGGCTGGTGTGAGTATTGCTTCTCGTTCACTGAATACTACAGTATAATTCCTTTCTCTCTTTCAAGCTCTGTCGTGGCTCCCTATCCAAAAGCGTTGTCGTTGACCAGGGCGTGAGAGGAGAGACAGATTAGATGCGAGGTGGAGATGGAGATGGGATGGTGGGGGGTCTGCCAAAGCTAGTTTACAGTCTACACACCACATCAAAATGCACTCTCTTCGTTTAGCACAAGGCTAGTAGCTCTTGTTCGGGTCATGACAGCTATTAAACATGTCAATTACAGCTTTATGTATGTCTTCTATTCAATTGACTGACGCCCTTAACACAATCTCATAGACCTGCAGATCTGCAGAGATGAGATGGTGAGAGACAGCAACAAGATTAATTCACCCGCACGTTTTCATGTCAATTTCCAATATTTTGCTGGGGCTCTCATATCGATTACCTGGTGTTAATCTCGGCCCCTTAGCACCGGGAAGATACCCATCAGAGTTTAGTCTCCGAACCTCGAAAGCCGTCGATCCCGCAGAGGGTCGAAGGTTGGCCGGTCGCATTTGTTCTCTGATCTGAAAAAGCAGACCACTTCTTGTTCGTCTTTGCAGCATCTGTAGTGTAGGTAGTATCCGTGTATTACGCGATTACGGCCGACAAAAGGCAGTCCTTGATACTTTGTCATCCGCATCACTTCCACCACCATCAACGACAACAATTTTCGTATCTCGGCGACGCGTGACCATTGATTCACTTATAGAAAATATTAAGCGCTAACTAGCTACTTAGCAATTCAATGTCTTGGACTTGCTTGTCGTTGGGGATCCACCATCCTTAATCGTATCCGTATGTATGTAATGTAATGTACGAAACACAGTCCCAGCACTTATACCACGTCCACCGCCTTCTTCCGCTCCTTCCGTCGCAGATCTAAGCGGGCCCTAGTCTGATATTCGGGACAACGTTTCTTGACAGCCATTCATCGTATGTTTCCCCGTTCAGCCTCATAGCATTACTGTGCCATTGAGTTGCTTGTCCGTTAGATGCAGGACTCTCAACAAACTTATCGGGGGCATCCGGTTTGTAAATGCCCGTGATTCAACTCGCTGCTTGATCAGATGTCAACCAGGGTCAGTATCGAAACCTCAAGGACCATGGCAGGGTTCTAGGCAAATCATAGCACAGAACAACTTGAACAACGTTTGAGCATTTGTCTACGTGTTCTTATT
Source organism: Fusarium sarcochroum (assembly GCA_013266185.1). NCBI lineage: Eukaryota > Fungi > Ascomycota > Sordariomycetes > Hypocreales > Nectriaceae > Fusarium > Fusarium sarcochroum. The sequence goes on from JABEXW010000678.1 coordinate 28,674, forward strand.
TGTGTCTTATTCAGTTTGGCCGGTATGTAGTCCTGTAGATGTCCTGCACTGCGCAACTATACTCTCACAACGTTAAACCCAATACACTCCGGGGAGGGATCTAAACAGCAGTGCCGCTTAGACCCAGCTTGCCCTGTCTCTGATCTGGTCGCGCGGGGATGTGAATCAGATGCCTGTCAGTACATGTACAGTACATACAAATGCTCAATTGACCATTGGATGCAATTCTGACAAGTACAATATCATCAACGCCAGGTCTATATTATCGAGAAGTCAGCATCCTTAACTGCTAACTCCGATACGGCAACGTCTGTGTGAAATTTAGACAGCCCTGAGGTTACTTTTACTCCCCACCCACTTAGATGAACGGTTTCCCTATTGGTCCATCTAACTTATAAGGCCAGGGGCGCAGCCAGTCATAGGTCGCTTACAGAGGCTCATCTCCAGGGACCTCCCCTAGCTCGATCGTCTTGGGCTCCCCACCGAACGGTTTGGCGTCCATGGCGAGCATGGATACGACGTATTCGTTTATCTGGGAATATTCGGGTTTACATGTTGCATTCAAGGTCATCTTTTGCTTCAGCATTTGGCGAATACGTGCGTGGAAACACCAACATTCCCGCTTTGACACAGAGTACAAGTACCCTTTGTGCTTAGCACTTTATCACTTCTCACATACGTACGTGTTAGGCATGGTATGACCACTGATTTTAAGCATCTCACAGTCTATAACCACCACTTATACGTATATGCCCAAGCACAGCAACAAGTGTGTCAGCAAGAACCGGCCTCGGCTTCGGTTGATACCTAGTTACGAACTGATTGTTGGTGTTGGAATTTGTATTTAAACCCTTTCGAAGACTATGACATTAAGTCAAATGGCCATAGCTTAACGCCGGCTTCTTTTCCTTCCACGGTTCTATCGATCGTTCCATAGCGAGCCCGAATACGAATGCGACACCGTTCTCCACGGTCATGGTCGCTGTGGCGTCCGGCCGACTGCAACTCAACTGTCTAACAAACACCACAGATGCATGTACAGCAAATTGTACACATTCTCTCAAGATGGTATCTGCGCCGCGGTGAGTATTGTGACTAACTGCCGTGGCTTGCTGTAGTTACTCAGCATGTACGGAGTATGTCAGCCCCCTCATCTCCAGGCCGAGGGCATCGAAAGCCAAGCTTCTAGCTAGGGCTGAACCTGGAAGGATAAGCTTATCATTCTAGCACATCTACTTATCTGTCATCGACGTCACTCACATCCCTCCTCCTTGAATTTCCGACTGTCAACAAAGGCTTTCCGGCTAGAGGTGGGGGATCGTCAGGATCATGAGGGGCATCGTTGAGCTTCTGCCTACCCTATGCCTGACTGACACCAAAGAGGTTTCTGGTGTCATTGACCAAACACAGGTGCAATATCTTTGTTTTATGGACTAGCAGAAGATTTCATCGTACCCTAATAGTTTTTTTCTAAAATATCCATGCTCTCTTCTGTAGACCCTTGTTGGTGGCCCCCTGTTAGACTTACATGAATGACTGTCTCACAACTATTTTTCGCTACCCAGCCAGTCAACAACCTTGGTGTTTTCGACCTGAATAGAACACAGCAAACACCCGGACTTGTTGTTCATATATATCACGAGCAGATAAGACGGATGTATCCATCTCACCCAACTTCGACCTTCAACAACCACGTCATTGCTGTCAGATATTTGCCGGCGTCACACAAGCTCCTCCAACAGATTGCGTCATGGCCACGAGGCGTGAGATCCAAGTCTACCCTATAACAGTCGAGAACTCGTCTCTCCACCAAGAACCTACCGGAACGGGCAGCTGTAAAGGAGGGGGACTCATTGGTATCCAGCAAACCAAAGCATGAAGCAGAGTGGATTCTATCGCACAAAGCTACGTAGACATGCGCGTGCCTAAGCAAAGCAGGGCAGTTTGAGTTGTAAAGGATGGGTCGTGGTCACGCTTCAGCCCGACTAACAGCGGATATAAGTCGCAGCATCCGCAGCCATAGCAACTTAAAAGCTTCATATACAAACATCAATCTTCATCATCAACACCATCACAAAACCAAAGCCATCATGCCTACCTACATCGTAAGTAACCGTCACTATATCTATACACCTGGATTTCCACTGACAGATCTCCTTTAGGTTACCTGCAAGGACGACGCGTCCCCCGACCAGGTCGACTCGTACGTATCCCTCTCGATAGAATACACATTCATACAATACTGACAACTCGTCAACAGTGCTAAGCAGCACGCCAAGGACCAGGGCGGCAAGATCACCCACGAGTACAACCTCATCAAGGGCTTTGCGTATGTCCTTTCCTCAAAACATAGCACGCTGAAACGATAACTAACGTTGATATGATAACAGTGTCGAGTACCCTGAAGGTTCGGTCCAGTCCCTGGAGAGCCACGAGCACGTCAAGGCAGTCGAGGCCGACCAGGAGGTCAGGACACAGTAAATGAAATGGAATGAGGAGTGATGCATAGAAGAGACGGGCGATATCCATAGATTATCTCGAGCTCTGGTGCATACTGGCGTCTAGGAATATCATCATTAAACTGTACCTCTTGTCCAGAATAAGTGATGCCACGTAACTCCCCGCTCATCTCGTGCACCAAGCCTTATACGAGGAGTGCACTCATCAACGCAATATAGTATCATCATGGCAACATCTCAACTCATCTCGATCACCTCTGTGAGATAGCATAGGTAGCATAGTGGGGGACCGGCTCAGTGACGTATCCTCGACCGATAAGACAGCACCCCGCAATTCAAACCCGTGCGATAAGCCGGCCGCAAGCGCGCTAGACGTGATAAGCCGCTCCCGGCTCCACTGGTTTCCCCGGACCGCAAAAGAGTCATCTACTGTAAAGGAACATCCATCTACAGATCGACAACGGCCAGACTCAGCAACCAACTCGACGCTTAAATCGCCTTTTCAAGGTCGCTTACGAAAGAGAGACGACGCACGCCCAGAATGCTGCAATGATTGCTTCTTCCGCCAGGTTAATCAGGCGTCCCGTGCCTACTGCCTCTGCTCTTCTCCAGTCCTGGTCTTGTCCCAGCTCACAACGACATCTATCCCAATGGAGAGGACCTAGACAATGGCAGAAAATAGGGGTAGGGAATGGGTTGGCTACGAGAAGGAGTATACACGCGCAAAAAGTTACGGATGATGAGATTGCGACGCTGGCTCGACAGCATCAACACCCCTTGTGTCTTGCAGATCTCGTGAGGTATGTACATCATCCCGTTTACCACCCCAGGTTGATAAAACATCTAACAAGTATACAGACACGGTCGTCCTCCCCTCTCTTCCGAATCTCTCCTCTCCTCCGCCAACTTCGCCCTCTCCCTTCTCCCCGTGCGCCTCGCCCACCGCATCCAAGCCCTTCGCAACCTCCCATACATCGTCGTCGCGAACCCAAACATCTCTCGCATCTACAACAACTACCTTCACTCCCTGTCCATTCTCCTGCCTTACTGGCACGCCACTCGCGAAGGACGACCCATCTCGACCCCCGAGGATGATATACTCTTTACCAACGTCCTTGCCGAACTCGTAGCGACACATACGGATACCATCCCCATTCTCGCAAAGGGCTTCCTCGAGTGTCGTCGGTATATATCTCCCGGGGAGGTCACTAAGTTTCTAGATCAGCACCTCCGTGCTCGAATCGGCACACGCCTTATCGCTGAGCAGCATATCGCACTGCATTTTAGCTCCCAGCCCCATTTCGATCCGAAAGCCAGTCCAACGCCGTGCCCCGAACAACCATCGTACATCGGAGTTATTGACACCGTTCTCCGACCTGCGCAAATCGTCGAGTCCTGTGCTGGCTTCGTTGCTGATATCTGCGAGCTCCGCTATGGCGTCCGACCCCTTCTTCACATACACGGCGAGCCTGAAACGACATTCGCTTTTGTCCCTATGCATCTCGAATATATCGTCACCGAGCTCCTGAAGAATGCTTTCCGTGCCACTATAGAGAACAAATCCAATGAGCCTGTAATTGTCACAATTGCACCAGAACCGGCTCTGCGTAAAGAACCTTCGACATCATCCTCAAGTCCACCCTCCAACGACGGAGAATCGCCTGCGGCCGTCGGCCAGCCTTCAAAAGACGACGGAAGCGCTACCAACAACGGCTCTATAGTACCTCTTGACGACAATGCCCCTGGCGTGACGATCCGTATCCGTGACCGTGGCGGCGGTATCCCGCCAGAAGTAAGCCCCAACATCTGGTCTTACTCCTTCACCACCTTCTCCGACGATGTGGATGACGTACCCGGAGATGGCAACGGCAGCGATGGACTGAGCGCCATATCAACTGCCAGCACCGGCGGCAGCTCTATTGCAGGCTTGGGTTACGGACTACCCTTAAGCCGAGCGTACGCAGAGTACTTTGGCGGTGGCATTGCCGTGCAGAGTCTATATGGCTGGGGGACGGATGTGTACTTGCGGTTGAAGGGCGTGGGAAACCTGGACAAGCAGTAGCAAAGGCGTACAGTAATTGTTGGGGTGTATATATACAC
>JABEXW010000679.1:0-67002 GCA_013266185.1 Fusarium sarcochroum
CTAAAAAAAGAACTATTTTTAAATTAGGGTTAAAAGCAGACCCTCATATCTTATTTCAGGCTAAAGCAATAATCATTCAGTATACTTCACAGAAGGGCGAGAGGTTTTGAGATCCGTTGAACTAATAGAAATCAGACCAAGTGGATTAGGCAGGTAAGTCGAGCACGTTGAGATATGGGTCGTTTACATACGCTGACAAGGGGGCAGAAATACCTCAATCTTAAGAAGCGTCTTGCATAAGCTACGCCCCTTCCTGATGGTAGAAGGAGCTGCAAGCCTGCTCGAGCGGGTAAGTGGATAGTTCTCACTATCATAAGTTCTTTTCCATTCTTTGAAACGGATTAAGCTTATCCGCCTTCAGAGGGTGTGCCGCTCAGGCACCTTGAGAACGCAGCAAAAATGAGGCATAATGAAGTTGGCAGCCTAGACGATTGTGGTCTTATTCGATGATTCGATGGTATTAGTCAAAGAGAAGTTCTGTTTACTCATTTAGTGAGTAGTATAACGATGGGTCAGATATAAAGCTGGTGAAAGACCCTGAAGACTTATGACCTATATCTCACAAAAACCTTCATACTTGACTATTTTAGACTCATTTCAATTTCTTAAATCTACAATGTCACCGCCAGAGATCTTGGACAGCGTGACACATACGCTGGAGCAGCCAACGCCTCGAAATACCTCGTTAGAAAACGGCGGCGCTATCAATACCAATGCCACGTCCAATGGCACCACTACTGGCGTCACCAATGGCCATGCCAATGGTCATGTTAACGGCCGTCAAAATGAACACGCAAGTGTTGCCAACGGGAATGGAGTATCTACCTCTCCCAGCCCCCCTTTGGCATCCAAAGAGCCGCCAATTCCTATTGCCATTTGCGGTATGGCCCTTCGTCTTCCTGGCGGCTTGGAAAGTCCCCAGGACCTCTGGGACTTCCTGATCGCCAAAGGAGATGCGAGAAGTCGTGTTCCAGAGTCACGTTACAATATTTCAGTCTATCACTCGGACTCAGGCCGGCCTGGATCCATTGCAACTCAATATGGCTACTTTCTCGATGACACTGTCAAGCTCGGAAGCCTAGATGCAGCACGTTTCTCACTCAGCCGTGCTGAGCTTGAGTTCGCCGACCCGCAGCAGAGGCGCATGCTGGAAGTTGTGCGTGAGGCTTTCGACGATGCTGGAGAGATCAACTTCAAGGTTAGTACAATCGATATGTGAAAAACAGAAAAGATCACCTATTGATTGATTCAAGGGCCGCACTATTGGTTGCTACATGGGTAGCTACGGAGAAGACTGGTTGGAGATGCAGAACAGGGATCACCAGCAGTCTGGCGTGAACAGAGTCGACGGATACAGCGACTTCATGCTTTCCAGCCGAATCTCATACGAGATGGATCTTAAGGGACCATGGTATGTTACCCGTCATCTCGCTGATGAGAATCAGCTGTACTCGAAGTTCTTAGGCTGACATGGCTTACTCGAAACTAGTATGACGGTCCGCACCGCCTGCTCTGCGGCTTTGATCTGCCTCAATGAGGCTTTTCAGGCTATCCAGAATGGTATCTGTGAGGCAGCGGTCGTTGGTGGCTCTAACCTGATCATGGCACCAGGCATGACGGCGTTTATGACTGAAAAGGGAGTTCTCTCGCCCGAAGGCCACTGCCGAACGTTCTCTGCCGACGCGAATGGCTACGCCAGAGGTGAGGCTGTCACGGCTGTCTTTGTCAAGCCTTTAGAAGCCGCCATTCGCGATGGAAATCCCATCCGAGCCGTCATTAGATCGGTGGTTTCCAACAGTGACGGCAAGACTCCAGGAATTGCCCAACCCAGCACCGACAGCCAGGAGGCCTTGATGCGAAAGGCGTACCAAGATGCGGGCATATCCGATCTGTCCAAGACAGCCTTTGTCGGGTGTCACGGAACTGGAACCCCTGTGGGTGACCCTATCGAGACAAACGCCGTCGCAAGGGTCTTTGGAGATGCCGGCGTCTACATCGGCTCCGTCAAGCCTAACCTAGGCCACTCCGAGGGGGCTTCTGGCTTAACATCTCTTATCAAAGGAGTTCTCTCGCTAGAGAATCGTACTATTGCTCCCAACATCAAGTTCACCAGCGGCAACCCTAAGATTCCTTTCAAGGAGAGAAAGCTGACAGTTCCCCTGGATGCGACACCTTGGCCCGAAGATCGCCTCGAGCGAATCAGCATTAATTCCTTTGGAATTGGGGGTTCGAACGCCCATGTCATCTTAGACTCGGCTCGCAGCTTCGACGTATTGTCTAAAGCTCCGGACGAGGACACGCTTGAGAGACTTGTCGATGATAAGACTCACCTGCTGCCGTTCTCGGCCACGTCCTCGACATCACTGCAGAAGATGACGAGTAAGTTCCAGGAGTGGATTCGAAAGAACCCCGACAAGCTAGAAGAACTGGCTTATACCCTGAGCGATAGAAGGGAGCATCTGCCGTATCGATCTTTTATGTTAGCCAGTGTGGACAAACTCCCTGACGCATCATCCCAGGGCCTGCGTGCTGGCAACACTTCCCCCAACCTTGTCATGGTATTCACCGGACAGGGAGCGCAATGGCCACGCATGGGCCGCGAATTGCTGCTACATGAGGGCCTCGCCTTCCAAAGGAGCATTCGATCCCTCGACAAGTACCTCCACGAGGTGCCAGACGCTCCAGAGCGGACTATCGAGGAGGAGCTTCTCAAACCAGCGAGGAAGTCCGGCGTCCAGAGAGCAGAGCTCTCGCAGCCCCTATGTACTGCTGTTCAGATCGGATTAGTCGACCTATTTACGTCACTTGGTGTTGAACCGCACGCGGTAGTTGGCCACAGCAGTGGTGAGATCGCGGCAGCCTATGCAGCCGGGTCTCTCACGGCAAAGGAAGCCATCATTGTGGCTTGGCAGAGAGGTCTTGCTGCGAAAGAGCAAAGTCGTCCTGGCGCTATGGCTGCGATTGGGCTTGGTCGGGATGATGTCGGCAAGTTTCTCTCTGACCCCAAGGTCGTCATTGCTTGCGAGAACTCTCCGCGCAGCGTTACCATCTCTGGAGACGCGGACGCAGTCCAATCATCTCTCGATCAGATCCAGCAGGAGCATCCTGATATTACAGCGAGATTGCTCAAGGTTGAGAAGGCCTATCATTCCTATCACATGGCCGAAGTCGGTGACATCTACATGACTGCTCTTGGCAGATATCTTCCAGACTTGGTCGACCAGAAGAGCAAGCCCCGAGTAAGTTCAACCGGCGCCCGACCTGGCCCTTTGTTCTTCTCGAGCGTCAGCGGCACAGGTGAGCCCATCAACGCAGATGAGCTTGGCGGTAGCTACTGGCAAAAGAACCTCGAGTCCCCCGTGTTGTTCAGCGGCGCTGTTGCTGGAATCATCAGGAACGTCCCGAATGCTGTGTTCCTCGAAATTGGACCTCATGCCGCACTGGCTGGACCCGTGAGACAGATCATGACGGCGGCTAGCGATGGCTCGACCTCGGCGTCACCATACTTTGGGGCCATGACCCGTGGCGAGAACTGTGTCGAGTCTTTCTTGGCCTCGGTTGGCCGCTTGTACGAACTCAATGTTGGTGTCGACTTCTCCAAGATAACAACCAAGACGACTTCACTCCCAGGGCTTCCACATTACCCGTGGGACCACGACGCAAGCTATTGGCGTGAGTCGAGAATCTCTCACGAGTGGCGATACCGTGAGTTCCCAGCGCATCCACTTTTGGGCATCCGCCAGCTCGAGAGCACCACCCTGGAGCCCAGCTTTCGAAACATGCTCTTGATAGACGATGCTCCATGGCTTCGGGACCACTGTATCGAAGACAATATCATCTTCCCTTGCGCTGGCTACGTGTCCATGATCGGCGAAGGTATCAGGCAGATCAGCCCACACGAACAAGATCAAGTTCCTGGGGACAACGGATTCATCATCCGCAACATGGTCCTCAACTCAGCACTGGTTCTAAATGAAGGGACGCCGGCGGAGCTGGTTACTACGTTCCGCCCCCTACGCCTCACCGACTCGCTCAACAGCCAGTGGTGGACATGGAGCATTGCCTCGCATAACGGCCATGTCTGGACCAAGCACTGCAGTGGTGAGGCCATATCGGGAGACATAGGACCCGACCAGATACCCGGACCCGACACCACTCAGCTACCGCGCAAGGTTGAACGACGCAAGTACTACGATGTGCTTAGTCGGGCTGGTATCGGATACGGCCCCAAGTTCCAGCGTCTGGAAGACATCAGAACGGGATCTCTGGAGAGCTTGTCAGCGGCTAGATTGTCAAGGAACCCGTGCGGTGACGAGCATCACTACCACTTGCACCCTGCCGTTATTGACGCTTGCATTCAGTCAGGGCCACTGGCCGCCACGCGTGGTCACATCGAGGCAAAGCACTACAGGAGAGTACCCACCAAGATTGATCGGGTGATTGTTCACCGGGTCGACCCTGATGTCGATATGCGGGCGGCGGCTTCGGCTGTGTTTATCAAGGGCAGCGGCGAGGTCATCAGCAGTGTCCAATGCATCGCCAATGGCAAGATTGTCCTTGATATGCAAGGAGCTAAACTTTCGCCTCTCGAGGAGGCTGCTGCTACTACTGAGACTACCGTCGAGATGGCATCCACTGGGCATGGTGACGAGGCAGAGGAAACAGCCGCCCCCAAAGCTCTCACCGAGGAGCTGACCACGAGTCGTCTCACATGGTCGCCCCATATCGACTTCATGGACACCAAGAAGCTCATCAAACCCGAAGTTCCTCGTCACCTCTACACACCTCTACTAGACAAGATGGTCCGGATGTGCTTCATCTATTCCCAGCGGCGCATCAAGTCGATCAGAGACGGGGACCTGATCAAGGACACCCTGCCGAAGCATATGCATAATTACATGCAATGGATTGACTCTCAGGTGGCTAGAGAGACGGATGACACTCTGACCTCGCTGGATGATTCAACTCTTCTTGACAGGATCGGGGCCCTCATCAAGCAGATGGAAGGAACCCCGGTTGAGGACTGCGCCACGTCCATAGAAAAGGTGCTCAAGAACATCGACGGCTTGTGCACTGGCGACACGGACGCCCTCGAGATGCTCCTGGCTGATGGAACTCTCACCAAGATCTACGTCGCTACCGACGCTTGCGATCGATCAGACTTCATCCGTCATCTTGCCCACAGCAAACCCAATTTGCGCATCCTGGAGATCGGAGCTGGAACGGGAGCTTCTACCGCTAGCATGCTGAAGCACTTGATCCTCCCAGTTGGACAGCCCCTATACTTCAAATACACCTTCACTGACATCTCAGCCGGATTCTTCGTCGCAGCCAAGGAGCGCTTCCACGGTTACCGTAACATCGAATACCGGGTGCTAGACATCAGTAAAGACCCCGCAGCGCAAGGCTTTGCCGACGACGAGAAGTACGATCTCATCATTGCAACCAACGTTCTCCACGCTACCACGAGCCTCCAACAGACCCTGAGAAACGTGCACAAACTTCTTGATCATCGTGATGGTAGACTGCTTCTGCATGAACTCGACAGCCCTTCCAAGTGGCCCAACTACATCTTCGGCACACTCCCCGGTTGGTGGTATGGTGCACCGGACGGTCGGCCAGAGCAGCCCTATGTGTCGCCCACACGCTGGGAAAAAGAACTCGAGGAGGCTGGCTTCAACGGTCTGGATGCGGTTATTCGAGATGCCGAGGAGCCTCATCAGCTCAATGCTATCATGGTCGCTCGAGTGCGACCTCGTCCCAAGAGCGACAAGAAGCCCATTGTTCTTCTCCTGGACGACGACGGAGAGCCACTTGCGGAAACCATGTCATCACAGCTCCAGGACAGAGGATACACCGTCAACCGCCGCAAGCTTGGCCAGCCACTGCCGGATGAGCCCCAGGACATCATTTCTCTGCTGGATGCCAGCAATCCCTTCTTGGAAGGCATTGGGCAAGATCGCTTCACGGCGTTCCAAGGAATTCTGGAAGGGCTCAGTGCGTCCGGTGCAGGTATGCTATGGGTGACGCATCCGTCCCAAGTCGGTTGCAAGGATCCCAGATTTGCTCAGATCATCGGCACCGCCCGTACTATCCGTACTGAGTCGCTACTGGACTTTGCTACTTGCGAGGTTGAAGATATCCACAGTTCCTTGAACACGGTGATAGATATTCTCGACAGGTTCCAGGCGAGACCCAGAGTTGCAGATGAGTCTGAAGAAGGCGACGCGTTGGATCTCAAGCCTGACTACGAGTATGCTATCGTCGATGGACTAGTCAAGGTGGGTCGTATTTACCCGTTCTCGCTAAAGAGCGAGCTTATTGAGCCCGTGCCGGGCATGAGGGATGGCCTCGCCGAGGTTGCGAGAGTGTCTCTTACCATGACGAAACCAGGCCGTCTAGCCACGCTGCATTGGACAAGCTGTGTTGGAAACGGCGAGAAAGTTTTGGAAGGAGATGACGTCGAAGTTCAGATCTTNNCAGCAGGCATCGTTCGCCGCGTCGGTCCTGATGTCAAAGATCTTCAGCCCGGAGATCGCATCATGTTCCTAGCCGACGGGTTCTTCGCCAGCCACGTCGTGACACCCGAAAGACTCTGTGAGAAGATCCCTGCAGACCTGTCGTTTGAGGACGCGGCGACGATGCCTGCTGTCTTCGCAACGGCAGTTTGTTCGCTCTTCAACATAGGCGGGCTGCGGAAAGGGCAATCAGTTCTCATCCATAGCGCAGCTGGCGGTGTTGGTCTCGCCGCTATGCAACTCGCCACTATGGCCGGGGCTGAGATTTATGCAACAGTCGGCAACGAGGACAAGGCCAGGTACCTCGTCAATACTTTTGGCCTGCCTCGGGCCCATATTTTCAACTCTCGTGACGACAGTTTCGTTGAAGGCTTGATGAAGGAGACCCAGGGTCGCGGGGTGGACCTTTGCTTGAATTCCTTGTCCGGAGAGTTGCTTCATGCTACTTGGCGTTGCGTTGCCGAGTTTGGCAAACTGGTCGAGATCGGCAAGCGCGATTTTCTCGGCCGAGGCAAACTCGATATGGACGTTTTCCTCGCCAGTCGGAGCTATTGCTGCTTCTACTTGGACGCAGAAATGGCCAGGAGACAGTCTTTAGTCAAAGAGTGAGTTTTTCCGTATTGTCTTTTTCTCGACTTGAGTTTCAAACTGACCATGGGCTTTGCTAGGCTTCTTCAAACCATCCTTCTGCATCTCAGAATGGGTCACATCAAGCCGCTCACGCCCAAGAAGGTGTTCGATGCCTCGTCTGTTCAGGAAGGCTTCAGACACCTCCAGCAAGGTACGCATATCGGCAAGATCGTCTTCTCCGTATGCAACAACGACGGCAGCACCAATATCGACACGGGAAAGATCACCAGGTCGGCTCGAAAGTTGGAACTCGACGGCTCAGCCTCCTATCTTCTAGTAGGTGGTCTTGGTGGCCTGGGACGAGCGGTATCGAGACACCTTGTCGAACAGGGCGCACGCCGCTTGGTGTTCATGTCTCGAAGCGCAGGCTCAGGACCAGATGACGGTGACACTGTTCGCGAACTTGAAAGCATGGGGTGCCATGTTGAGCTAGTCAGGGGCAGCGTTGTCAGCAAGGATGATGTTTGCCGTGCTGTTGAGCAGGCCCCAAACCTCAAGGGAATCATTCAGGCTTCCATGGTTCTGCGTGACGACAACTTCACCCGCATGAGTCTTGACCACTGGAACCAGGCCGTAGCACCCAAGGTGACTGGTACGTGGAATCTTCATGACGCAACTGTTGAAGCCGGCGTCAGCCTCGACTTCTTCGTACTCTTCTCGTCCATGTCCGGCATCACCGGCCAGGCCGGACAGGCCAACTACGCCGGAGCGAACACTTTCCTGGACACTTTCGTGCAGTACAGAACGGGATTGGGTCTCGCTTGCTCGGCTCTTGACATCGGTGCCGTACAGGACGTCGGATACGTGTCGCAAGACGAGACTCTGCTCAAGAGAATGAAGGCCGTCAGCGCTCATGGCATCACCGAACCAGAGCTCATGGAGGCTCTCACGGCTGCCATTCTGATACCCCAGTCGGGCCTGGGCGCCAACGCCAGCGGCGAAGAGTACATCGACAAACACACCATCGGGCTTGGCCTGTCGACCAACGTTCCCCTCGACAGCAAGGAGAGCCGAGCTTTCTGGAGAAAGGACCGCAGGATGGCGGTCTATCACAACAACGCGTCCAAGTCGGCGGCTGAGACGGCGGGGACGAGTGGCAGCGATGGTCTCAAGTCGTTCCTGGCCCGCGCCAAGTCGGACACGTCAATCCTGAAGACTGAGGAGTCAGCCAACCTGCTTGCGATAGAGATTGGCAAGAAGCTTTTCGGATTCCTCTTGAAGTCTGACGAGGACCTAAACACGACGGTACCGCTGTCGCAGCTTGGCATGGACTCACTTGTCGGCGTGGAGATGCGTAGTTGGTGGAGACAGGCGTTCGGATCCGACATTAGTGTACTCGAGTTGCTGGGTACGGGAAATCTGGATGGACTTGGAAAGCATGCGGCCGATGGCTTGTTGAAGGTGTTTGGTGAGGTGCCTGCATAGAGCCTGCTGACCCTTAGCTATTGTTTGGTTTCGGTTCAGGGTTTTTAGCGCTGCCTGTTGTTGAAGTATTTCCATTTCTTTTTTCATCAGTCTCCTTTTTTTCTTACTTACCATTCTTTCATTATCGAGGTTTCCGCCCATGGATTCATCAGATTAGCATTATAGTTAACAAAAGCGTCTATGGAAATAGCCATGCAAAATTTACACAGTCGATACGTGTTATCGATACTGCTTATTCGAATGTCTGGGTTTGACATGAATCTGCAGCGGTAAAACCTTTTACTACTGCTTGTTATTACTATGCAACGCCACAGAAGCTCTATGACGAAGAAGAGCTGGCAGCCTTTTATGACAATTGCAGAAAGGATCTAAAGTTGAAATATAGGAAGAAGCTTTAAAAGTTTCAGTTAGGTTATAGAGGGAGCATAAATTATTATACTTAAATTGTGGAAATATTGTGTTCTTTATGATAGTTGAAGCATACCTCTGGAAGGCCGCACCAACAGATAGAAGCTCTATTAGAAACGTGTATTTTTCCTCGTAAGGGCCGTTCGATGGGGCTGGGTCCAGGGTAGCTGAGGGCATGCATATCCTTGAACGAAACAAACAAACCCACTGCGGCACGTGAGAGTTAAGAGGATCCGATCCTTGATGGCTTACGAATCCACCATGCCTAAGGCATCCCAGCAGGTTTCCCCGCCGTTGGGTTGGAAATAACTGAGGTGACGGTTGTTTGTTTGCCTGATATGAATAGTTCGTTCTTGCTACCACATCGTGGATAGTCTTTCTTTTATTAACGTCACTCCTTCACATGCAGAAATGAACCTCAACAAATCTTGCGACCAATGCAGACTGCGGAAAGTTCGATGCGTCGGTCCGTGTCACTTCCCCCTGCTTCAATCATGATCCGACCGAGTCTTCTAACGACTTTCTCCTATTCCTAGTGTCGCCCCCGGAGCCAAACTCAACCCCGAGGATTCCCACGGTCTGCACCCACTGCTCTGTATGTTTCCCGTGGCAAACCCACAACCTTTGCGCTCAAACGGCAGACATATCTGCCTCTAATACTTCTAGAACCGAAACGAAACTTGCAATTTCAGCACATTTCGGCGTAGAGCCAGGGTCAAAGGTAAGTCCATGATGTGCTAAGGATTGTTCTTGACGACAGCCCCTGTCATCTTTGCTCAATAAATCAAGTAGACTAAGTTCTTGATGAAAATCTCCGCAGTCTCTTCAGCTTTAGTTTTCCCCGAATCGCCCAGATATGGCCAAGCCCATGGCAGCAACACTGGTAACAATGAGCTTTACATCGACCGTATCCTCCGATGTGGCCCCCAAGATATCGTCCTTTGCGATGAGTCCACAGTCGTCAAGGTTTGCAATCTTTCTTTGCCTATCTTGATCCGTCACGTTTCAATAAAAAGCTCTTTTTCTGGCCTTGGCAAGCAGACACTGACGCCTCTCGTTTCACAGGCCCCCGATGATATAGGTATGTTCATCATCGCCATACTTGCGCGAAAGGCCAAATGCATACATATATCTAACCATTCTTCAGTTCCAAGCTCAAGCATACCATTCTTCTCCAACAACAGGATAACCTCGCTGGCGGGCAGACTTGGCACTGATAGCCTCCGTGAACTTGTCGAGAACCTCGACGACTTGATCAAGAAACGGGTCTGTCAAAAGCAAACATCTCCATGGGATGGGATCAATTTCCAGAAACATGAACCTGTAGTGATCCAACCTCAAATGGCACAGGCCTTCATCCAAGGTAGGTTGATCAGCCACCAAACATAGAGATCTAGTTATGTGGTATCAAGGTCAAATCTGACGTGTCCCAGCCTTTTTCACCAACATCTATCCTGTCTATCCTTTTCTTGACCGACAAGAATTTATCGCCCGAGCCTCGGATGTCTATCTGGATGATATCTTGCAAATCAACGTACCATTTTCTGCTCTCTATCACTCTGTCTTGGCTCTCGGTAGCCAGTTTTTCCACTGCGGAAGCTTCGTGCCTTATGCTGGACAGGCATGGGATCTGTTTCAAGTATCACTTGGGAACCTGTCTGAAATACTAGCGGCGCCGGTCATGCTCGTTAATCTTCAGGTGTGCAGGATGCTCTTCTCGCGTGTTTTGTCTTCTTGTTCAGCCGAATCCTTATGCTGACTACTGATATCGCATGTCAGGCTTTGATAGCTATGGTGAGCCCCCCCGATCCAAAGTACGAGGTCATGGCGCTAAGAGTGTCTCTTACAGTCTATTTTTTCCATGAATGCTTGCTGTCTTGAACTCGACCAAACCCTCATCTCCGAGGCTGCGAGAATGGCCCAATCTCTGAGATACCACAAGTCTTCCAATTCCGATGCTACCCAGATCAAGGCGTTTTGGGTAATCTATTTCATAGAAAAGCTTTCGAGTTTCTCAGAATGCCAAAGCTCAGTAGGAAAATCTTGAACGCTGTTATCCATTTGCAGCATGTGGGGATTGAGTCACTAATTCATGTTATAATCAGCTATTGGCAGACGAAGACATCGGGTGCGTGATTCCCGTAGCACCGGAGTCAGTTTTTGGAGATTACGACTGGTTCCCCTCGGCAATCCGACTGGCCAGAATTTCCTCGATCGCATACTCATCTCTCTTTTCAGTCAATGCCTCATCGAAATCCAAAACCTCACTCGCGACCTCCATCAAGCGCCTTCGACATCTCCTGGATGGCTGGAGGCTGTCCGTGCCCCCACCGTTCAGGCCAGGAGAGGTCATCCGGCACCATGCTGATCTGAACCCAAGCACAAAGCTGGTTCTGTTGCAGACGCAGTACGCGTATTATAACATTATCTTTGCCATAGAGAGGCTGGCTGTCCAAGTCGATACTGAAGAGGGAAAAGCTTGTGAAGAAAGCAAAACAAGTCTGATCAGTGCTGCTGGCAGCGTTGTAGAACTGATCGTCTTCGTTGACTTCGAACCCCACGTCCCGATCTTGTAAGTCCATTGCCAGAGTGCTTGGAGTGCGACTCGTCGAGCTGTACTAACGCGTTTTTGTCTGTCCCTTACTAGTATCTCTGGGACCATGCCCTTGTCAGCACTCTTTATTCTCTTCGACTAT
Source organism: Fusarium sarcochroum (assembly GCA_013266185.1). Lineage (NCBI taxonomy): Eukaryota > Fungi > Ascomycota > Sordariomycetes > Hypocreales > Nectriaceae > Fusarium > Fusarium sarcochroum. Next base: position 11,678 of record JABEXW010000679.1, read on the forward strand.
ATCATCCATAATCCACGGCATGCGAGAACCGAGGAGAATCTTGTGCTCCTTGATACGGCCTCCCGCTACTTCGCCATCATTGACTCGTTGTCAAACGGTGCCTTACCGGGCAGCATCATCTCCGAGTTTGCTAGCATCGCTCGACAATACGTCTCAGTTCTTCGAAAAAGCACAGTCAAGTCCGGGATTGACTCCTTTGGAAGTACCCCGGATCGTACAACTGCAACCACATCGACTGACTGGACACCGGATATGACTGACGGCCCAGGCACTTCTTCACTCTCCCATCACAGCCTAAGTGACATCACCTCTGATGTGCGAATGGGTGAACTGAAGACCCTGTTTGGCTGGGTTTTCCCTGACTGGGATGACGCATCGATATGAGCGGAAAATAGAGTTTGTCGAGGATTAGCTCAGGCCGCGCTATTTAATAGTAGGAGTAGGAAATACATACAGGGGATTATAATTATTATTCCGAATTCGATTACTACTACTTAGTGCCACCTGGTGTCTAGTGTATCTAATGCATTACTAAAAGGTTTAGTTCCATCTATAATCTGATTTCCACTAACTCTAATATTAGACTAGACTCTTAATTTACGCGTGGACTTACAGGATAGTTTAATACAATTTTATATTTAATGTTCTTCCTAGGGTCTCTTAATCTCTCCACTGCTATAAGCTTACTGTGGGCAATAATGCCCTTAGCTTGTTTCTCGTAGGATACGGGTCGTCAAGGAATATCCGACTCAGAACATAATACCGCAATTCAGCCAGAACCTGCTGGAATAGATTCATAGTTCAGGATATAGGAAGTAATTACGCTATGCGTTGGCTCCAGACTACTCTTCAAGCGGCTTCTGGCCATATACAACGTGGCTAAGGCGTCAGATAAAGTCCAGGTTGACTTTGAGGTATGGACTTACAAATCATACAGAGCGTGGTACTTACGAGCATGCAGCTCCTCACGTACCCTAGCCAGCATCACCAGGACCTCTTCCATGGGCATGCCCAGAATCCCACAGAAGATCTTCAGTGAGAACGCCTCTAGGCCTTCCAGGAGTTGAGCAATGTTACACATGCCTATGTCTTTCAAGTGTGCATCTTTTGGCCATGATCCTAGAGGCAGTCGGAATTTTCGGTGGACAACATTCGTGAAGCCAGCATCTTTAACCCACCCTTCAAGTTCTGGTCCAGGACATGGCTCGCGGTTCAGCTTCGTTCTTGCTGTATCGATGAATAGTTTGGTCCATTTCCGGAGGTGATGATCGTCCGTGAGTGAGCCGTCTTCTGAATAGTAGAGAAGGTTATAGTCCTGAAATTCGACCCAGCCGCCAGGACTAAGGTGCCTTGCATTGGTCAGTAGGTGCTCTTGCTTATTACTAGATTACCTACTCGAAAGTGTTCTTGGCCAGCTTTGGCCAGTCCAGGATCGAAGTCGATATATAACGTGAGAAGATGAAGTCAAGATTATCGTGGATCCATGTCTGCTCGACATCATCGATCTCGAACTTGACGTTTGGAGGGACCCTTCTTCTATCAATATTGCTCCACATAAATCTTTAGCTCGACATACCATGAGGGTTGGATGGCACTTAAATCGTTTCCGATGATCTAGACGGTCAGTATTCCTCGCTCTGTGTATACTATACAGGAAAGGTTTCACATACCTCGGCACTAGGATATTCTTCGCCGACACAAATTGCCCCTGTTTTTGTAAGCATGACCCGATACAAAGCAAGACTGTGCATGATACCCACATATGCCAGTTCCTGTGCCGATATCTAAAACCTTCCTCGGATTGCTCAGGTCGACTGGGGCTAGAAACAATTGATTGCCAATGCCTTTAGTCATGAGTAAATGTGTCAAGTCAAGTCGCTCTCGTTCAGCTTCGTCGTTGGGAAAATTATAGGCTTTTATTTGTTAGAAGCCACATTAGAGCTGTAAGAGCTAGAGCGATGGACTCACAGTCCGCATTGTAAGCGTGGTATTGCCGACCGAACTCGGTGGGGTAGTCCAGGACGCTTGAGCTCAGAGATGCAGTATACGTCGATCTGCTTTGGTAAGTAACAGCATTGAAAAGGAGCTGGTGATTTACATGTCGCTACTCAAGGTCGAGTCACTATCGTTCACCTTGAAAGGTAATTAGATCGCGATAGCATTGAGACGGTGCGGGCCTGACGTACAAGAGGCGTGTCCACTTCAACTGGCACCGTATCATTGGCAGCTTCCGCTGCAATTTGTGCTGGAGATTGCGACGATCGCGGCGATTTGGAAGGGCTCTTGCTAGCCATGGTCGTTTTGGCGGTTACGACGGGGCAAAGATTGCTAGCTGTATATGAAGATGAGGGGAGAGGGAGGGTCAAGTGGAACAGCTAACGGAAAACCATGTCATCCTTTTGTACCGATACCATCGGTTAAACGAGTGATGACCGGGATCAATCCATGTCACATATGTACATAGGCTAAATTTAATAGGTAATACGCTCACTCAATGAACTCCTCCCACTGCTACAACCCCGTGATATGTCACGCGATTTCTGTTTGACAGTAAACCCCTAACTTTTCTGTTTGTCTATTGGTTCGTTACCACTCTGCAAATGTAACATTCTAGTCATTTGGAATCTTCCATGTTTCTCCACTGGACTATTCAGCCCACTTTGGACCCAGACCTCTTGCGGGTCTTAAGCTGCATTACATCCCAGACAGTACCATGACCTGCGGGTTGGTGTATGTGCGTGAAATGAAAGGTGATCTATGTATGATAAATCTACTTTTGTAGAAATAAAATTGAGGCACCTCTAAGCTCAACTAAGGGGTCTCCTCTCAGTCGTCGGAATACGTCCGCGGATTGATAGTTGGTTGCATTCTAGATTTGGACAGATACAGGTCGCCGGGGTTAGAAAGCGATGTTATCCACAGGGCAGATTCGTACTAGTACTTTCTTTCCAGTAATTGATCTGCCTCTGTGGTAAGTATAGCTAAGTAGAATATTTATGAAGACACCTGATCTGAATTCCCTGCGCTAAATCAGAGTATACTAAAATATGGGTATTTCTTATTTGAGCTAGGAGGCCATAGAGTTACGAAAGAATTTTGAGAGTGTGAAGGGAATATGTAAAGCCTGTGAGAATAGTTTAACAACTATGTGAGACTAAGCATTACCAATTTGTCAATACAAGTTGAACAGCCCCCAAAAGAATTCCTAAGATTAAGATTTCCAACAGAGCTACAATTGACTATCCCCATCATCGAAATTTACAATATCAAGACTCAGAAATACACAAGGTTTTATTGACATCGAACTACCACGCTGAAGATGTCCCTCATATGCCATTTCTCAATGCCTTCATGTCCGGCATGCGTACAGTCTTAGAGATGGATCAAGGCCACATATCCAAATGTTCCTTTTATACAATAAGGTGTCATGCCTGATGCTACGTTCAGTAGACGGTGCATGTCATTAATATGCACTTGCCAACCTCTCTCCTCGCGAGAGGCTAATACGGTAGAACTTCCAGGGTTCTCATTGGTTCAAACCCTGATAACCCGCGATCGCCGCGGCCCGCGGTCTAAGATGCCCGCGCCGTGGAACTCGCCAGTAGGAACCTAGAATTCTTCTCATTAGACTTTCTTAAAGCCTAAAAACTCATTTAAATCTCCTGCAGAAACGATCAACGGTTCCGATAGTGACAACTTTATTTGCTCATTTGCTTATACTACTAAATCTTTCCAATTATCCTTCCACGGCCTTGAACCAACCTACTACTTCCAAGCAAGATGACTCCAAACGACACACAGACTATGGATGATTGTCCGCTTCTTTACAAAAGACCAAATCAAGATGTGCTCGGCGATGCGGCCAAAACCTACCTTGGTAACATAGGAGTTACTTTTCGTAAAGAGATAATCGTCGGTGCCCGTGGGCGGTACGTCTGGACCGCTTCTGGTCACAAGTTCCTGGATTGGACCTCAGGACAAATGTCTTGTCTCCTTGGCCATGGGCATCCGGAGATTGTCAAGGTAGTAGCTGACCACGCTGCTGGCCTTGACCATCTGTTTACTGGAATGCTCTCGCCACCTGTTATATCCCTTGCTGAGCGTCTTTGCAACATGTTGCCACCGGGTTTGGACAAAGCCTTCTTCTTATCTACAGGTGGAGAAAGCAACGAAGCAGCCATCAAGCTCGCCAAAGTCTTCACTGGAAGATTCGAGATCGTTGGGCTCGGAGCAAGTTGGCATGGAATGACAGCTCAGGCCCTCGGTGCCCAGTACCGATACGGACGCAAGGGTCATGGGCCCAACATGCCTGGGATGTTTGCACTTCCTGCACCGAACTCTTACCGTTCTAGCTTTCGACATCCTAATGGGTCCCATGATTGGGAAACCGAGATGATGCATGGCTGGTCTATGATTGACATGCAATCTTGTGGCTCCCTTGCAGCATGCATCGTCGAATGTATTCAGTCTTCTGCTGGCATTCATGTTCTTCCCCCTGGATATCTCAAGACTTTGAGAAGGGAATGCGACAAGAGAGGTATGCTTCTTATCGTTGATGAAGCACAAACCGGTATTGGGCGCGGTGGGGACTTGATGGCCATCATGCACGAGCAGGTTGTGCCGGACATTGTGACTTTGAGCAAGACGCTTGGCAATGGCCTACCGCTCAGTGCAGTTGTCACTAGTACTCAGATCAACGACGAGTGTGCCAAGAAGGGTTATTGTATGTACACTACACATGCGAACGATCCCCTTCCCTGCGCTGTCGGGGACAAAGTGCTTGAGATTGTTCTGAGAGATAATCTTGCTGAGAATTCGAAAGCCCTTGGCAAGATACTCCAGGCTGGACTACGAGACATACAGTCCAAGTATAACTGTATAGGCGATGTTCGAGGCCGAGGGTTGATGGCAGGTGTTGAGATTGTTTCAGACAGAGAAACCAAAGTTGCGGATGTAGGTCTTGGCAGGAAGGTTGCGGAAAACGCGTTCAGCCGAGGTCTATGGGCCAATCTCTCAAGTGATTCGTACTTTAGCGGTACGCTTCGCATTGCACCACCAATCACCACCACTGAAAGTGAGCTACGTGAGGGGCTTCAGATTTTAGAGGATGCCTTCGCAGCGACACCAGGTACCCAGCCGTTTCTATGACGATGGGGGGGGTTGTGAATAAGTCTTTCTGCAGTCTTAGCTTTCTAGTCGAATATCATTGGAAACAACAATGCATCTTGAAGCCCTCCGTCCGTGATAAAAGCATCGAGTGTGTCGAAATTGACATCACTAACGCCCGTACTCGCATCCTGCAAAATGAGCCATTCCAAAAGCTCAGAGTACTGCTCGAGGCAGCTATATCCAATATCCCAACTACCATTCTGCTTGTGCGTTCGAAGAGTTTGTATCAGAGTTCTTGCGAGGTTCAATGCGCCGATTTCAGTCGACTCTGCGTACACGACCTCCCACTCGATGGTAGCTCGTATCAAGAAGGCCATAACAAAACAAAGTGTAGATGCTAATTCCGGCATCCAGAAATCTTGAAGTTGGACGAGGCTGAGCTCCTCTAGAAACACAACAATGTCCTCAGCGGCTCGACGAGTTTGGATGTATATTTCTTTGACACGGTTGCTTGACGCTTCGCCATCATCACATCTTGACCTTTCAAGCGAAATCCTATAATGCAGGAACTGAATTGACAGGAAGGCAAGGCGAAGATTCGCAGCTCCTGGTGTATCCATGTCGAGGCCACGGAGAACTATCCGCCGAATTCGTCCAGTGATCGTTTCAGGCCACGATCGAGCTCTGTTATCCAGGGGAGTTGAACTTGAGACCGTAGGCGATAGAAGCTGATGAATTTCTTCCAGATAATAATACAGAACTTCGGTAAGGCTAGCCAATGCAGCGTAGACTTCTGCCTTTTGCTGTTCTGATGGTTCGGAGACGGAAAGCAAGGTGAGGTTCGGGAGTGGCAAGTTGCTCTGACAAGATCGGATGCGCGGTGGAGTCCCACAGGAGAAGCTTGACCTGTACATGAAAGACAAATGAGCTAGATCATTGAAAGAGACACCCGTACCTACCATCTGTCATGAATCAAAAGAGCCCACCACACTCTTCTGCGTAGCTTCTTCTCCTGTTCCGGGATATCCCACGATGAAGGATCCCGATTCAAGCCCATGGCAAATGCAACACTAACTGCAAAGCCAAGTTGGCCAGCATTATTGAATAGTAAAGTTGACGGTCGTCCGCCAACGTTCAATAACACAGCGGCAATTGTGTATATACCAGGACAGAGGCGAAGTTCCGAGAATAACGCTTCACTTGCCAAGTTCCAGATAAATCTCTCATCAGGACGACGCTCTTGGGCTAAAACGGGGTCGGACTTCCAGAATGCGAGACTTTGTGCGTATAGGCAGCTCAACAGGGCTGGGGAGACGCGACATCTGAATTCAGCGTTGTTGAGTTGCTCCCGAAATGCAGTTGGATCAAACAAAGGAAAACATGGATTGATTCGAGTCAAAAAGCTGTGTCAAGAGGCGTCAGCGTTATTCCAAACCAGCCACAGCTCATCCTTACATTTCTACCAAGTTGGGAATGAAGGGGTCGAGAAACTTCTGGATTAATTTGAGATTGGGCTGGGCCGGATTTGATCGATCAGTCAGCCCGGCTGGTCGCCTCCTTGCACCTACAAACACAGGTAAAGCTGACGAGGTTCTTGCAACAAGTGAAGGCGCGGCAGGTTTCATGACACGATGACCACTAAGACTCTGTGGGAAGCAATCCACCATGACTCTGCTATCGCTATCCAGAATAGGGCCCAGGGCTCGGCGATTGCTGTTACTGTCTGGTGGTGGGTCGAGAGTCTGGAACCCATCAATGTTTGCTCCTGGGCTCAGGCTATTGCTGTGGCCTGTTTGAAGCGATGTATTGGGAATAGGCGGTAGTATTGATTTTTGCCAGGCGGAAGATAATGTATCCTCAATCATAGGTTGTACAGTGCCTGTTTCTTGACTCTCAGACATTTGCGTAGTTGGGGGTGATGATTGTGACGACCTCTTACGACGCGAACGCCTGGCCAGTGGGTACTCGCAAGGAGTCTCATGAGAAACACACATTAAGCATGATCCAGAAGAGCCTGATTGTTTCTTGCATCGGGATTTCCGACGACGACAAGCCAAGCAAGCCACGCCTCGCATGATGAAACACTAAATCGGGCTCTGCAGTTAGCGATTGTAACTGCTCAGTGGTTTCAAAAAGGACCAAGAGAGCATTCAGACCGGCGACAGGGCTTCGAAGACGGACAACTCAGCCTCTGGATTTCTGATAGAGGCTCGTGGGAGGGCAGTGGGAGACATGCATGACTGATATGTACGGAGCCCGTTCGCTATGTCTTACAGATAAGCACGTGATATAAGCGGGGTACGAATCCTTCGATGCGGGAATAACGGGCCGATCTGTTCGTCTTTCATCACAGGTTTTACAAGGCGGAAAGTTTCCACGAGTCTATTTCACTCCCAAGCAGTGTTTTGTATCGCTTGCCTTGAGTTTGGCACAACGATCGTCCTTATTCATTGATGACTATGGAATCTCACGTAGCCAACCCTCCGTCGAATGGTGTCCTTCAAGCCCCAGTCACACTCTGTGACAAATGTCAACACCCCTTCGATCCTTGGCCTCACCCAGAGCCACTCGGACTCAACTTCAGATGGTACGACACTGTTGAAGAAGTTCGTGAATCCGCCAGATCTGGGTGTGGTTTGTGTACCCAGCTTCTTAGAAATGGGCAGTTACAATATCCCCAAGATGCGCCGGAGAAAAACGTGAGCAACGTTGGAAAGTTTGCCATATACTCCCTCACCGATGGAATAAACCCCGAAGAGGGACTGCTTGTGTTGATCAGTATGTATTGGTTCGAAGATCCTGTGAACGAGACAAACATGAGAAAGCAAGTTTGGTCGGCCAGGGCGTTCTTGATTCCTGGGGTTCAACAAGGTAGGGTAACTTAGTTTGTATATTGCTATGGCTAAATCCTTATACAGTTGTGCTACATGGTCCTCCTGGTGAGGTTAGAAGCACATATGATGCTCTAGGATTATGCAAGACATGGCTTCAAAATTGCGATGCATCACACACTTGCCAGGCGCGCTCCCATAATACTCCCGAGGCACTTCCCACGCGGCTTATTGCCATAGACGATGATGAGCCCCGACTATGTCCAGACACGTCCGCTATATCCAGATCGACTTCATACGCATCTCTCAGCCACTGCTGGGGCCTTAAAAGATTTCTGACCCTCACGAAATCAAACTTTTCCGATTTCACAGAACGCATTCCTTCGAAGGACTTGCCCAAGACATTTCAGGAAGCCATGCGTATCGCACGATCTCTTGGGTTCAAGTATATTTGGATCGACTCACTCTGTATTATCCAAGATGATGCTGAAGACTGGAAACGTGAATCAGTGCTCATGGGCAGCGTGTATGGGCGCTCAGGATTGAATATCGCGGCGACGGGTGCATCTGACGGACAGGTTGGATGTCTGTTCGACCGTCAGAAGAATTGGAGATGTCAAGTCCTGTTAGGAAATAATGGACTCAAGCCCAGACTATACGAGTGTTTCGCTCCTGAGTTGCTTCAACCGCCCATGGACGAAATCCCCCTAATGCGTCGCGCTTGGGTCGTTCAAGAACGTTTTCTTTCGCCGCGGACACTTCACTTCACGAAGCAACAGATGTTCTGGGTATGCCGCTCTCTCACTGCTTGTGAAATCTGGAACGAGGGCATCCCACGAGTTCAACACTACTTGGACTGTTCTCTCGATCTCCCCAAAGGCGACGATTGGTTATCCCGTTCTGGCTGGCCTTCTATTGTTGAACAGTACTCTTCTTGCCAACTTACCATGGGACGCGATAAGCTCGTGGCCATCTCGGCTATTGCCCAACTTATTCAAACGGACACACCTGATGAGTATATAGCAGGCATGTGGAAGACTAACTTTGCAGCCCAGCTTTGCTGGAGTGCAAGTGGTGGCCAAAGATATGAGCCTTCAGTAGCCCCAACTTGGTCATGGGCCTCTAACCGCGCACCTATCAAATACTTCAACAGCGCATCCTATACATTTCCCGTCACGAAAGAACACATTGAGGTTTGTGATATTGATGTTGAGTATCTCACCCCTTCCAACCCTTTTGGAGAAATCATCCGCGGGACTCTAGACATCAGGTGCGAGTACCTCAAAGAATGCACCATATACACGAGTGACAGTCGCAGTGGAATCATTATAGATGATAACCGCACATTGCGAGGCCATACAATCATTGAAAGGATGGACTTCGATGATGTCGAGCAACACGCGGGCAATGACACCTTTCGGGCTTTCTGGTTACCTGTTGTGTTTCGTTCGACGCCACATATACATAGTGGGATTGTTTTAGAACCAACGGGTGTGAGGAAAGGCGAATACAGGCGTATTGGACATGCAGAGATTCAAATGAGGGGAAACTCATATCATCATTTCCCGAGTGAGCCATTCGTTCCAAGGGATGAGTATTGTGCAAGAGTAGAGATTCGTGAGGGTGAGGCGAAACATTATTATATCTTTGTTATATAGAGAAACACCGTTACTATTCTCGGGCTGTGCAGCTCTATTGCTATTGCAGAGTTAATCCTCAGCAATACCATCGTCAATCAAAGCCACAGTGTGTTGCTGGACGATATAAATCGATGGCAAATCGAAGACCAGCTGCGAGCATATCCTTGATATGATGGCTGTAGTAAAAATATTCCGAGCTACCTACTTCTGTCTAGTCCTTCTGTCAGATGAGCAAGTCGTAGCTGTCTAAAGGGGACCGAGGACGACATGACGGCACAGTGCAAGATACAACGGCAGGCGTGTGCGACCATGACAGAATGCTCATGTTATGCAACTTGTCACTCTCGCAAGAACCCATGCCCCAATCCTGGATGTTTCGGTGTTGACTTGCAGTAATGTAGGTAGAAGGAAAGTTAGTGAGATTGGCTCCGGTCAAGTGAAGTCTAGCCTTGTACGTCGTCATAGTTCGTTAACCATTCCGGACCCGTGGTATTCCGACCAATCGTCTTACATGGTATAGCTAGCTCATCGATAATTGCGAAGAGCGAATCTTGACATAATTAGAACAATTCAAGAACTTGATGCTATCGCAATCACTGCCACCGTTTGATATATTCGGACAGATATATCAATTGTATCAGCCGTATCATCCATTTATCCATACCAGCTGTATCAGCCAGTCATCGCCACCACAACCAGGAATTCTATATCGCCGTCTGCGGGCTCGGTTTTACGGATCACCATGTAGCAGTTGACTTGCGGCGACCTACAGCTAATCTGCACGGCATTAGTGTTTCTTGCCAGTGGGAGGCTCCCGTATTCCCCAATTCACTATTTAACAATAAATAATAATATTCTCCTCACTCCATGAAGTCACATAGCTATTGTTTACCAGGGTATATAGATTGCTTTGGTTGTACCTCCCCCTCAAAAAGTATGAATAATTCCAGTTCTGATGAACAGAAAATAAACGGCAGGCTTTATATGCTGAAGAGGGTGGCTGACAGAAATAATCATCACCCCAGCACCCTGGTATCGCCCACCAGTGCTCTGGAATGAATGTCAATACCGCTTGGTGTGCCGATCATTATCTAACCCACCTAGATGCGCATCCTAGACTTTCCCGTAAGATCTCCTCCGGCGTGAAGAATTTGCTGCGACAACTGACTGGATAGAATTACGACATATAATTGGGGAGAAATTAATAAGTCTCGGGCTCCGCCCTATCAAAAGCTGTCAAAGAGTCCCTAGCGAAATATGGAACACTGATCTGCGACGCTATGATGAAACTAGATCCGCGTACATCCAAACTGACGTCAACTCCCGTTGCTCTGCGTACGAGGGATTTAATCAGTTCGTCGTCTTCAGCTTCAGATCGAGATGATTCTTGACTGTTTATAGTAGCATGTCTCTGCTTGCGTCATGCAGTCCATCTCACGATGCATCAGTACGCTATGACGAGTTGAACAATGTTTCCCCCGTTTTTTGACAGACTTTTATTCGCTCAAAGGCTATCGGCACTGCGGTTAAAAGCCTGTCTAGGCTAAAACTCTCCATCAACAGCCTGCTGAGCGAGAGGGAGAAAAGTATGTTAAAAAACGGGCATTCTCCTCGTAGGAACATGTAGAACTTGACCATTTCCACATCTAACCAAGCCCGCGCCTTTTTTTTTTTCACATATCGTTGTCCTCACCTTTCGACTTGAAAATGACATATAAAACGTATCACACTGTATTAGATAAAGCCCCAGAAACGTCAACGGCAAAAGGATCCTTGAGTTGCATCATACCCGGCAAATTGATTGCCGCCTTTCTTATCGACGGCACCTCATATACCTATAATATGACAATCAACCCTGTCGTTCGGGGTTTTAAAAGCGACCCAGCTACGCTTACATACGAAGACTTGAACCAGTTGGATTTTAACCGTTCCCACAATGGTAAAATCGGCCCCGGAGCCTACAAGATCCAGCTGGACAACGGTGTTGTCATTGAGGGTGATCTGGAGTTCCCCGGCCTCGACGTCGAATTTCCGGTGGTCGTTGAGGGCACCGGTGCGTGGGAGGTTAAGTAAAATGTGAGACTCCTGCCCTTTTTGTGAGAGCAAATCCTGACTTCATTTGCGTAGCATCACAACAGAGAGGATCGACAGGAGGGAAATCTCACACTTTTTTAAACTTAATCAAGTGGATCGAGTTATGAGGTCATGCTTGAGCCTGCAATTCCTGAATGGTGTACGGCGCAAATGGTAGAATCAACTGTCTGATTAAGGAAAGAGGAGTTATGTCGTCGACAGTCAACAATAAAGTTATTTAAATGATCTGGAGTTTGTCTTTTCCGTGTAGTACTAAGGTTTCATGTTACGTTCAAGCAGGTTCAGGATGAACTGTCAAGTAAAACCTGTGCCTCTCACGGCCGACAAGCCTCGGCAATTGTCATCATGCTACTTGAAGTTTTTGCCAATGATGAGAGTGTCTGGCGGAGGGCTCTTTCTCATTGACTTAGCCTAGGTGCAGGTCACCGCAGTCAACCCTCCGACGCTACCATCTTCTACACTACGAAACACAAATTGTTATTCTGGATGAGGCCAAGAAGCAGCCTACAGTCCACATCGCATTGAAGGGTGGTAAAGTATATATATAGGTTCTGGGTAATTTCACTGCAATTTTGATCCATTCTGTGGGGTCGTGCAGACACCTAGTTTCTGCCAATCAACCATTACAGTTTCGTCAGATCTCATATATAGATAGCGTCAAGTCGTTCATCTACTGCAATTTAACCAACTTTCAGGATTGGATATGAACACTGATTACGCCGCAAGATTTTCCGTAGCCATTTATTCGACCCACAGTCATGTATGTTGATGTTCTGGTGAACGGAACCGTTCGTTTGCGGAGGACGGCCACAGCCCCAAGGAAGTTGTTGCTACGCCGCTTATGAATGAGCCAGTTGAACATTCTTTTACGAAAATGAACGAAATTGACTAGCCTAAAGGACCAAGTTTAGGGCACCCATAAATAGATTCAGATCTGACAAATAGCTTCTTGATTAACCACATCCAAGCCCCAGCCTTGTTCTCACTGGCGGGCTTTTCGCTCGCGTGCCTAGAAGCGTTAGTCCCCGCAATGGTGGCTCTCATATTCAACGTGGCGCTTTATGTAATTTCTCTTTCAAGGTACCAAGGACCGTGTCACGTCGTAATAATTGAGATTACCACCTGACTATTGGCCTTGATTTTAGTCGTCAAGGAACGCCAAGCACATGAAAACAGGCTAGTTGATCAAATTAGGAATTCGGTGCTTGTTTGTGCTGACGTGAGGTAAGACGATACAACTAGTCACTCTGGGCGAAAGACCAATTGAGACGTTGTGATTACCGCTGACGCTTACATGGTGTACATACTATCAGCTCTTCAGCCCTATCTCATCGCAAGGGCTTAACATATATAACATCTGTCAAAGCCCCCAGTTTTCTTACTCGAGCGTCAACTCATTCCGCGGTAATGTCCAAGTCATCACAACCTACCTCTCTTGAGGGTCCGTACAAGCTCATCAGCTCTGTCAAGCATGGCGCAACGGTACCACGCGCCTCAATCTACTTCCATTGTGTATACTAACGACTCTTCAGAAACAAAATCACGGTACGCCAGTGTCTAGAATGGCTGCCGAAATGAGTCTTGTGCACAACTGTCTTATCCGCGGTATCAACGCCATCTACCTACAAAGCCCAAATATCGCCGCCAGGGGCACAAAAAAGGATAAACTCGACTTTGCGAACTTTGCTCTTCGGTGGGGCGACATGATTCACGAGCACCATGAAGTCGAAGAGACAGAGCTATTTCCCGAGGTTAATGAGATCTGTGGCGTTCCAGGTCTCATGGACGCGAATGTCAACGAACATAAGCTGTTTCATAGCGGTCTAGAGTCCTACCGAGAGTACCTCCTGAAAGTTACCAAAGAGAATGAGGAGTTTGATGGCGTCAAGCTACAGGGAATCGTGGATTCATTCATGCCTGTTCTGACAGAACATTTGGAAAACGAGATCGATACACTGCTTGGGCTGGAAAAGTATTCCGACAAGACTGATTGGGAGAAGTGGTTGAAAGCCAAGACAGATGGGATTGTGAAGAAGAGTATGGGAGATCCAACATTCAGAGTATGTGCTATCCTTCAGATCCGATGGTAAGAAAGGACAAAAACGCTAACAACTGTACAGACCGATGTGTTTCCTCTTACCATGGTACTTCACGACAAGTCCTTCGAAGGAGGAGTCTGGCATGACTTTCCCCCAATTCCCTGGATCGTGCATTTGGTACTGCGATGGTTGTTCATGAACACACGTAAAGATTGGTGGCGATTTGCGCCATCCGACTTTAGCTCGATGCCCAAAGAGCTGCCATTTCTGAAGTGATACCCTATGGTTGAGATGAGACATTACCAAGCTAGCGTTGATAGAAATTGACTTTTAGTATCTTCGTTCAGTGTGCAAGCTCACGATGTTTTGCAACAGCCTAGTGCGAACGAAAGCATTCCTTTCAGATGATGACGGCATTGCAATATGTAGATGTGTTCCTCAAACAATCGCCATGGTCTTGAGTTTCTGGCCACCAGTAATTGAAGCTCTCAAATCTAAGTCATGCAAAACCATCCCTGGTGAGAACAAGCTGACTTACCAACCACAGCCACATTACTTCTTCTCGGATGGTTTTGAAACACTGACTACAGCGACATCAATACCACAGGCAGGATATATCCCTAAGTGACACTTATAGGTAGGAGCAAACGAATCAAGGCCAGTGTCTTCAACTTCAATAGCCAAAGGAATTGTTTATCCCGGCCATGAGTAGGTCCTCAGAGTCTAGATTAATCTCTGAGTCTTCTCGACCTTGTGAGATCGGTGTAATTTACTGGAGACTGTGAGCAAACTTCTAGAAAAGGCCATGCTCGTGCATGCCATCTTCCTCATACCTCATCAAATAATCATGTGTCCTCTGTTGACCTCGTACTGACTCTACTCGTTTAGCCAACTATAAGCCTTCTCACTGTTTCGAGACTTGGCTAGACTAGGGCTAGACCTGAGTGATGTTGCTTCGTTTGTGAACGTTCTATGGATTTGGAAATACGTGCATGATATCTGGGAGCTCTGCATATAGTCATGCATAGAGCATGAGCGCGACTAGAGATCGCCAATAGCTTGATGACCATCTCTTCAGAAGATGAACATTTTGGAATCGTCCGAAGTCGTAGCGATATATGCTGCCAGTGCGAGAGTACCACTGTACGCACAAGAATTTCTCTTCATTATCTCAACAACTTTCCAGCTTGCAGGGCAGGCAGCCTACATAATGGAAAGCAGTGATGGTGGCAGCCCCCCAAGTCTCGAGAACCCGAAGCGACCGCAAGGCATACGAAGTCTGGCTACCATCGGGAGAATTGCTAATTCTAGCGCTCTGGACAGTATCTGTGAAGCATCTCCTGTCATGGCTCCGAATTTGGGGTTCACATAACGAGTTATTATGCAACTTGTCTAAGTGATTAGATACGCGGTGATACAGCCCGCTCCTTTCTGTAAGTAATTAGAGATAACTCTCTAGTGTTTAGTGGTATTCCGATGGAGCGTAGCAAGCCAGTTGGTGATGAGCCCATTGTAGTGATGGTCCTTTTGGCAGGCTAAGGAATGGACCTTAGCCAATCACAACGTCGCGATCTCTAGCCATAGAAATCCTACTACCTTGCCTAACGCGTAAGCAGGGATGAATGAGGTATAGTGCTTACTCCAAAGTATAGTGCTTACACTCCAAGGTAGGTATTGGTTTTATTATAAAACGAGGGTTTATTTACTGAAGCTGAGTCCCACTTTCTCTATAAACTCTCTTTTTATAATTCTCAGCATACAACTACACTCAATAAATATTACTTTGGCCAATATGTATACCACCTATCTTTACCCTGCGGCTCAGGTTGTGTCGTTTATACCTGGCCTTATCGGACTCAACCTCTTGACTCGCCCCGAAGCGGCGTTGCAAGATCTCCAATTCACCATTCCTCCTGACCCCCAAGCGCGAAAGCTCATTCGCGGTGTTACACGAATCTACGGAAGCAGGAACATCATCATCAGCTTTCTCTTCTTCAATCTTAGTTCTTCTAAAGACAAAAAGCTTACAAGTCTGGCTTTTCTTAGCGCATTCGCTATGTCTTTATTTGACGGATTTGTGGCTAAAGCGGTTATTGGACGCGGAGAATGGCAACACTGGGGATTTATACCAATCTGCGTTGCCTTTTTGATGGGACTTTACTATTCGCCGTAGGGTTAGCCTTTGATAGATATAAGTCAACTTGCAAAAGACAAGTTTTTACCTCAACTTCGAATGAACATCGGCTTTATCTGCTAGTCAAGGTGTAGGCCAGAAGTGAACAAGTTTATCATGAATTATTTCGACTACGACGGAAGGATACAATAGTCCATACGTACCGCAACAACATCATCGTTAAGTGTATCAGTGTTCGTTTCTATTCGTGTCTTGATGTGGTAAGTTTGGGGTTGACATTTCTGCATTTGCATTGAGAGTTATCAACCAGGGCCAATCGCGGCTCACGTTGTGAAAGTGCTCACCCGCCTGGAGATCTATCACGACTGGTGACTTAGAGTACAAGCCTAGCGCGCGGCTCCAGGCACAACAGTTAGGCCATAGTGGAAATACAGGGGACAAGCTGCCGTACTGGCGTCTAGCAGCCGCTCGACTTTAGCCACGTGTTAAAGCTCCCCCCATGAGAGCCTGAGGCAGTATTTACTAACCAGCCACAGCCAGCCACACTACCAGGGTATCTTCCAAGTCCGAAAGACCATTAAGGTAGCTGAGTGATGAGATGAGATAGCAGGTACTGGTACTTCTCATGCCACTCAATAGGGTGGTAATGACCCCTGCAATCGCTGTGAGACAAAGTATTAGCTTGGCTGACTCGCTACTTATAAGCTAGCTGAAGACCACACAGATTAGCAGCACTTTTGTTACGCTTGATGTCACTCCAATCCCAGTGGATAACCCAATGCTTCCGTGTAGGCTCGGCAAAAGGTGTTTTTTTGCACAACTAATACCTTTCAGATGATTGTTCCTTGCGGATCTTTGCGCATCCGCATCTAGAATTCTGGACATTAAATATACGTCGGGCGCTTTTGAATGATTTATCGATAATTTCGCTCTTACCCTGAACAAGTTCGATGACAATCGATTGGCTTACAGAAATGCCGACAAAAAGAGGTACCTTGTATTTTTTGCCATAAAGTCAATATCTGATCTGGACTGTAGTGACAAAGGCTTTACAAAACCCATTCAGGGTGATGACTCTATCTCACTATTCAGACCTACTGAAAGAGAGTCGGGTTCAAACAAGTAGAGGCTTGCGGGTGAGTACATTTTTAACAAGCTTGCCTTAATTTGCAAGCTCCTACCCTACACGAGCCTGGAGGGTTTTGCTAGAAACTGGGAGATAGCAGCACGTGACTCAGCACGTGCTACCTTGAAAAACGGGGACACTATGATTCCTGGTTTGGAAAGAGGATACTGTATAAAAGTCCTCAGCAGAGATATGAAATGCGAAACATACTCTTAATGATGTCCCTGCTGAAAGGATGTGGTTGATTCCTCTATCTTTTTGCCCACATAGAGACTGAGACTGACTGCTCTGGCATTCTCTCAAGCTCAATTTGAATCACAGCCACCGTGCTCTTTGCGGCTGTCTTGTTGAGACAGGGATACTTATCTTAGCTCTCTTTGCTTTTGCTGGGCGGGCTTCCTTTGAATGCGAATACGAGCTGAACACGAACCCCTGTACGGTGTACGTGTACCCCGCCCGCGTTGGAGAGCGAACGCGACGCGAACGCGACTGCAAGCACTCTGATTCTGATCGTCGGCTTGTCCCTGTGTGCCAAGAGGTGGCTGGGAATTCTGATGATTACATGGTAACGAATGTACCACTCAGTGTAGGTTCTGCTATGTGCGCCGAGCCGATCAACACAAAGCCACACGAAGAGTTAACTGCACTTGGAATGAGGCTGAAACTGGCGACCCTTTGATGGTCACTTGTGTTATAGATGCGCCGTCATCGTTGATACACATAGCTTTTTGCACCAAGAAGTCGTATACCTGTAGTCTTTTCTGTAATGGAAACTTGTGGAACAATACATTACCAAGTCTTCTTGGTGGTGATAATCAGGAGCAAGACCAAGCCGAGGCGGAAGCTGATCCGGCCATGGTCGCACCGAACTTTTCGGTCAACAACACGATAGTGAAGGGAAAAGAAGATCGACTTCGATCAATAGGGGTTTGAAACGCCAAAACTGATCTCGTCCTTGCGAGCATCATGGCTCATGCTGCAGCCACTGACGGTTACCTATCCGCTGCTCAGCAGCCGGGACAAATGCTCACCACTGGTAACAACACAGCCAATCTTATCGTTGAGATGATGGGGAAGACACCCTCAGACAATGATGCAACGGCCCACTTTATCTTTTTGCCCAGGACTTTTCATTATAGGAGCAAGAACTGCAATCAACTGTATGGCCACAAGAGAAAGATCTACATGTCACCTTAAGTCCAGTAGGAGACGCCTCTCTACAGTACATTGATTCTCAACAGTACAACCTACGTTTTAAGTGGCCATCAATCGGCAGAACCACCCTTCGCAAGGTAGGAAAGAGGATAATGCAAGGGGCTCACTAGTTGATCACCAGGATCCAGGGCATAGAAGCAACTGGATCTCATATCCGGGCACAGCTTTGGCTCCGAGGTCTACTAAGACTTCGCAAAGGTATGAGCATCGATTTCGAAAGGACGTTCCTAAAACCTGGCTATAGACTATCCAAAGACAGGGTTCTCACAAGCCTCAAACGGGGCCCCTCATAATGCAGACCAGGTCGATAACTGTTACGATGTAAACAAGATCACATTAGCAACGAAATCCAACCTCACGGACATGACAAAGAGGAATTTCAGACATTATGAAAATCACTAGAGGACAAAAATTTAAATAGGTTCGTTTCGCAGAAGGGCGCCAGACCACTTCAGTACATAAACCGGATGAAGGAAGAGCAATGGTATCTTAGCATCGGAGAGGAATGCCTCCGTAGACGTTTGGCTAATACGCTAGAAGCCTTGATGATTCGTGACGTATTTTCTGAGAGAGTTCAGATAAGGGGTGAGGCTCTCAGACGGAGGCGGACACTGTCACTTGGCCAAGGAAGTTCCTCTACCGGCGATTGGCTTCTTCAGAATTTGGGCAACGAAGAGTCGTGAAACAGAACCTGCCACAGCCATCAACTCTGAGCTCAAGTTTTGGCCACCAGGGATAGTGTTCAGCTCAATCAGGCAGTTGCCGTGGTTTTGCGAAGTGGACTGCTGTGGCCGGATGTTCACCTTACAACCCTTACCTTGCTTGAGAAAATCATGATAGTGGGTGATATCGCTCTGCCCTACTGTAGGTCCCAATCTATGACAGAAATAACGAGCGGTACTATTAAGGGTAGCGTTGTCAACAAGATTACCACGGAAAGTCTGGAATCAAGCGCCAGTTGTTTCAATTTCGTATTAGAAAGACCCAAGAGCCTTCTGGAAGTATTATTGGCAAGGTCAATGCCCACTTGTTTGTAAGGAGTAAGGACAACATCACTTGACATAGGAGTGACGGTGAACATACGGGAATATGTCGAGCTCGCCTTTGTTTTTACCTTAACCAAATTGTCGGCTTAGTTTCCCCGCCATAACCAAGGGTCGTGTGTCAGATTCACCCCAACCACTGCGTTCATGGAAGCCACTCGGAGTTTTAATGCTTATAAACAACGAAAGGGAGAGAAGCGTAACGCACTGCTGCCACTTTCGTAGCACGATCACTACTATATAACCAGAAATGTGAGTATAACATCGATGAGTAGTGGAACAATTGAGATTTCACCTTGCAAAATGTTCTTAAGTTGGGCGAGGCCGGCGATGGAACATCCGGTAGTGTAATGGATGTCACCCTGCTTCCAGCAAAGAGCAACAACTATATCTATGTCACCCACCTTCTGGTTATTGAATCAAATACCTATAGCTATTGACCAAAAGGAACAATAAGTCGGTGATCCAAGATGGGTGCAGCGAGCTTTAGATCATGGGTTCGAAACCACTCTTAACCACGTCGTCCTTGTCACTAAGAAGTTTGGGCGACAAATGCGCTGCCGCGTCAGGGGGAATTTATTTGAGGGTGCTAACTTCCAGATATTTGCTTCAACTATCGTAAATAGCACAGTCTTTCTACCTTGAAGTATGACAATCTATACTCACACATCTATGGGAACTCTCCTCCTCCAGGTTACAGCCAAATCCAGTATGATGTAGTTCCAGACGCCGACAAAATTAATTCCGGGCGAGATCCGTCTGAGAATCGCCACACAGGTCGGTTTTGTCTAGACGTACGCCACAAAGCCGCCACCATTCTTAGGCGTCCTCGGAATTGGTGGGTAGGCTTATCTAGATCCGGAAGACGCGCCGCCACAGGGGCAGCGTTGATGCTATAGTTTATCGTACTGGAATTTAGAGTCTCGAATTGTCCCAGTGTAAGTCTTGGCAGTTGTACCTTTACCTGGATCGTTAGCAATCAGGTACTACTAAGGAATGGAGATTGTATATCAACTAGACAATTTCCAACCCTGCACACGCACCCAGGACTTACGGCTCTTGTTCTTTCGTTCTGTTCTTGTTCATATTTGCCCTTAGTCTCAGGGCTTTATATCATCCCTTATCACCCTTATTTGCTCTATTAGTATGGTTGCGACCAGGCAGCCTGAATTATGGGTGGCTGAGTTTGTCCCCTTTACGGCTGCTACTATTTGCTTATTGCTCCGGATTGTAAGCAGAAGAATTACCAAAGCTGGGCTTTGGTGGGATGATTATTTTGCTATCGGCTGTTATGTAGGTTGCTCTTAAATCGGCACACGGTCGACAATTTCTCTAACCTAGAAAAGATGGCAACCGTCGCATGGGCTATTACAGTACCACTATGTAAATCTCACCGTCCTGGTGCGTCATTGTCAATGCTGACTCTAGAATCTTAGGGATTACCAATGGCTTTGGTTTGCACGTCAACGACATCAACATGACCATCCTGGAGGCCAACTCAGTTACACTACACTTCATGTTCACAGTCGAGCAGATATATGCTTTTGTCGTCTTTTTTGCCAAGTTATCGCTCTTATTCTTCTATTGGCGAATGTTTCGGATCACAAATATTAAGATCGCAGTCTACGTCTTAGTAGGCGCGTCGATATGTTGGCTCATTTCTCGGGTATATTCTACAGTCGATATAACTGGGTTCATGCTAATAGTATTTCCTAGATCTTTGTTACAACTTTCCAATGCATTCCTATCCAAGCCTTCTGGAACTTGAGCTTGAGGCCAACCGCTAGATGCCCAGTCGAAACTCACAAGTACATTTTTGGAAGCATACTCTCGCACATACTTATCGATGTCTTCATCTTAATACTGCCAATCTTGCAAATAAAGAAGCTCCAGCTGCCCTGGATACAAAAATTTGGGGTTCTGCTGATGTTTATGTTTGGTACCTTGTAAGTCTCCAGCTCTCGAGCCCGGGCCTCACAGTTATATATGCTTACAGAGTCGACCAAGGGTGTGTATTGCTGGACTAGTCATTATCTCGATTGCTACAAGTCTAGATGATGCATCACAAGATCTGACCTGGGGGCTGTCACCAGTTATCATCTGGGCGTCAGTAGAGGTTAACCTGCTTACCGTATCCAGTACGTGCTCTTGAGGATTGGAGACTCGTGTTATTTTACTGATAAAATGTTCTCAGCTTGTCTTCCGACAATTCGGCCTGCTTGCCTTTTCCTTACGACGTGCACCAACCCAGCATCGACAAGAGGTTCTAGCGCCAACACCTTCGCCGAGAGTTACGAGAGGTCTAGAAACAAGAAATCAATCCGTTTATCGACCATGGCGAAGGACGAAACAAGTTCTACGCATGAACTCGCCGGTCGTTCTGAGAGCAACGGCGGCTCTTTCTCCGATCCTGAGATTCATATGCTCGATAGCTATCCAGGCAATGTCGCAACTATCACCAGTCCAACTAGAGTCCGACATCCGGATGGCTATTATGGTAACCCCGCAAATGCAGGTGGGATAATGGTTGAGAATGAAACAGTCGTACGAGTATCACCGGCTAAGAATCAGAAGCGCTAGGTTTTTTCGTGCATCTCGTCTGGGCGGTACGATAAAAGACAGTGCTAACTACGATGATGCGGAATAGTATCATGCTACTACTCGTTTACATACTTGAGAGTGCCTTCCTCGCTATCTTCAACCGGGGTTGATCAAAGCGGTCCCGACATGGATTCTGGATAGACTTCAACAGCAAGGGCTGTACCATGCCCAAGGCTTCACCATACTACCGTAGGGCTTCAGGTATGTATGATAACAAAGAACAACTCTGCGTAAGATTTAAGCATTGTATCCTAATATCAACCGTGCTCCTTCCCATCGTTGACGCTGCCCTCTCATTTGCTTCATGGGTGCAAAGAATTTCCATATAGCTGCCTTAACAGAGAGGACGTTTTTCTAGGATATGGATGTAGCCAATATTTTAGAAGTTGATAAGCAATGCGGCACATGCAATACTCAGACCGGGACCGTACTCTGATAAAGAGGTCAAGACTAAGCAAGCTGCAGCGGTGTAACATTTGGTGATGGGCTCATTACCCCGCTCTACATGACATCAGAATGGCCGCCTGCGTGAAGGTGATATTGCCTAATTCACCCTACCATTGCATATACGTATTTACATATATAACCCCGCCATTAGGATAAATAGTGTAGTCTTCCGATTGGTCAAGTCTCAGATGTGGTTTGTCAAGACTCGTCGGCATATTGACGACCTGATCATCAGGTTGCCCTACACGGTCAGTTTTCTCCGTTTCACTAGGATTAGTGAGCCAGCTTTGAAGAAGGTCTTGTATTCATCTAGAGTCTTTCAAGTCGCCACGACTATTAAACACTACTTCTCACCCGCTCGAACGCTGCTGGAGCTTACATCCTTCTACACGTTGATAGCAAGAGCTCTCAACCCAGATTTTAGCATAGGCGGGGTTACCGAGAGAACCTTCTCAATGACAGCAACAGTAGTATCGTCTGTGGATTATACCTCCAAGGCTTGGATGCGTAGGGTTGAGGTTAAGTTAGACGCACCTATCATTCGAGTGCTTGAAGCTATAGTGCATTGCCGAACACTCAGTTGGGTTGAGATCGGCATACGACGTTATGGATCGGAGCTACTTATACATGCCGGCCAATAGGCGGCTTGGGCAATATCATATCAGGCTAAATGGATGCCTGCCGAGCCTACGCAGAGCATTGTTACTTCATTTTGATGCTATATAGGTGCTGTGATTTTCCAACACTGGGTCGAGTCGGTAACTCTCCTTTTGTCGTGCTAGACACACTTGCTCTGACATCATGAAGAGCTTCGACGTAATGTCTGCAGTCCTCCGGGGCCTGCTGCTCACACTGATTAGCGTTCCCGCACAGTGTATCTCCGATCCTGGTGGTGAACGCGGAGTTACACGGGAACGAATTCGGCTCCGAGATGGCTGGCGATTCAAACATTTTGAGTCAACTCCAGACAACCTTATATACGACTACCGTCCTGATGCCAATGGAACAAGTCTCTATGTATTGAAGGATTGGATCTTGCCTTCTGGTAACGACTTCATTGAGGATCCTCTGTTGCAACATGAGAGACCGAGAGAGGAACCGAACGTGGACATTTCCTACGTTAATGCGAAGTTTGACGATAGCAATTGGGATGATATCAAAATACCGCATGATTGGGCCATAGGCGGTCCCTTCTACACTGAAGAAGACCCGAAAATTCCTGGAGATATGGGTCGGCTGCCCGTGCAGGGGGTGGGGTGGTACCGAAAGGTAATACCCATCAACTCCCATGACCTCCAGAAGTCTGTGTTTCTGGATATTGACGGCGCCATGTCTTATCCCATCGTTTGGCTTAATGGGAGGCTTATTGGTGGCTGGCCATACGGCTACAACTCATTCCGCATCGATTTGACAGATCATCTGATTAAGGGAGAAAATCAACTGGCGATCCGCGTTGAAAATCCCACCGCTCGCTCATCACGCTGGTATCCTGGAGCCGGAATCTATCGCAACGTTTGGATCACAAAGGTTGGGAAGACACATATCGCGCACTGGGGAACTCATGTCACCACTAGAGACGTGTCTTCCAAGTCTGCTGTCATCGAAATCGGAGTGGAAGTTATTAGTCCGACCAAAGATCGACGAAAGACAATCTCAGTTCAAACCGATTTATATGAAAACGATCTCAAATCGGGTGTTCGTGGCCGTCAAGCGGCATCCTTACCACGGAAAACTATCCAGACCGGGTCAAGAAGTAAGCACACGGCTACGGCGAACGTCCAAGTCCTGAATCCTAAACTTTGGGGACCACCGCCGACACAGTCACCGCACCTCTACACAGCTGTCACTCGTCTCTTTGATGGACGGGTGTTGCTAGACGAGTATGAAACACAATTTGGAATCCGTACACTTCACTTCACATCCGATGACGGTGTCCATGTCAACGGAGAAAAGGTGTATATTCACGGGGTCAATCAACACCACGATCTTGGTGCTCTAGGAACTGCGTTCAATCATCGCGCTGCGGAGAGACAGCTGGAGATTCTTCGTGATATTGGCGTCAACGCAATCCGTATGGCGCATAACCCGCCAGCGCCTGAACTTCTTGAGCTGACAGACAAGATGGGATTTCTCGTCGTCGATGAGATCTTTGATGTCTGGGAGATCGAGAAAGTAACCTCAGACTTTCACCTCATCTTCAAAGACTGGCGTGAGCCTGATCTTCGTTCATTCATGCGTCGAGATAGGAACCATCCCTCTGTGGTCGCGTGGAGTGTTGGGAACGAAGTTATGGAGCAGAACCTCCATGATATTCCAGCATCAACACGAATTGCCAAATACCTCAAGAAGATAACTCGTGAGGAAGACAGCTCGCGACCTGTCACTGGCTCATTGAATGTCGGCTTTCCCAACGAAACTCTGCCAGAGATCTACGATCTCATTAACCTCAACTACCAGGGTGAGGGTATTCGATGGGGGCCTGCTTATGAGCATCTCAATCGCTCACGAGCTCGACCAGGACAATATGATAATTTTCATGGCAACTTCAGTAACAAACTCATCCTGGGTAGTGAGGTTGGCTGGTCGCTTAGCACTCGCGGCACATTCACATTTCCAGTCACGCCTTACAATAGTGCACCGGTTAATGAAAGCTCCGGCGCAGACTACGATCGACTGGAGATTTCTGGATATGAACTATACTCCGCAGATGCAGGGTCTTCTGCTGACCGAGTGTTTAAGACCCAAGATGAACACCCATTTGTTGCTGGCGGATTCACGTGGGCTGGTTTTGATTACCTGGGTGAACCACCGTGGCCCGAAGCCCGAAGCGCGTACTCTGGCATCGTTGACCTCGCAGGCTTTCCCAAAGAGAGATTCTATCTATACCAGTCACGATGGCGGCCGGATCTACCCATGGCTCACATTGTGCCTCATTGGAATTGGCCTGCGCGCATTGGGAAAAAGACGCCTGTACATGTCTTTAGCTCAGGTGATGAGGCTGAGCTTTTCATCAATGGTGTATCACAAGGCCGACTACAGAAGAAAGAAGGGGAGTATCGATTCCGGTGGGATGAGACTGTTTATAAACCTGGTGAAGTGAGAGTAGTGGTGTATAAGAGCGGAAAGGAATGGGCCACTCAGAAAGTTCAAACTTCCGGTGAAGCTGCTGCGATCAAGATTGAGGCAGACCGCACGGGTATCAATGCCGATGGAGAGGATCTGGCATTTTTGAAAGTGGCAATCACGGATGCGAAGGGGAGAACTGTACCGAACGCGAATAACACCATTGCGTTTTCTGTCACAGGGCCGGGGGAGCTGGTTGCTACGGATAACGGATATCCTGCAGACTTCATCGCGTTCCCCTCGAAGAAAAGAAACGCCTTTAGTGGCCTGGCGCTGGCAATTGTTCGGTCAAAGTCTAAGGGTAGAGGGTCTTTCACGGTTAAGGCAGAGAGTCATGGCTTGAAGGCGGCTTCTATTACCATAGACTTGAACCAAGTATAATCTAGGTTGTAGTTAGATTCGAAGAATGATTTACTCAGCAGACCGGAACTTGAATTGATTACGTGTGATGAGGGCGGTACTGAAGATATGAGCTATACGGACAAATAAAGGACCCGCAACACCGAAGGCAAATAATAGGAAAAGCTCCAGGGGATATCATAACAACACTTTGGCTTTCTGGAAACGAGGGCGACAAGAACATATACCTTTCCACGTAAGAAGGAGACCAAAAGACAGGATTTTATACCCTTCGGGAGAGGAAGCCAGAGTCATGATGCAGAAGCTTTATCCGTGTTCTTTTAATGTTCATGTTATCTGTTGAGGGAAAATCAAGAGAAGAACAGGCGCCGAGCTTTGTTGCTAGTTAGAAGATAAGTCGCAATGTTGATCACTTAAGTCGTATGTTTTCTGCGAAGAGGCGCTTTTGGTTGTTGTGTCTTATTCTGGGCCTCCATTTATGTTCCGTCGCCGGGGCAGGTAAACGCCCTCGCCTGTATTGCGCTAGCCGAGGATTCAAGGGTAGAACAGATATCTTAATATAGCAGCTTAAATGTCCCTGGTAGAGCTTCGACTCGTCGCACACGGTATAACTCGCTTACCAACTCGTCTTGACATCCTAGCTCAATCGCGCGCGGCTAGTAGCTCCTCTTTGATAATTACAGCTTAGCGGGCGGCTTTGTCTGTCTTACAACCTGGGAACCGTTAACAGCCATGTTGACATTATATACACAACCGAAAGGATCCGGCATTACGTGCATAATTAGTAGATAAAGGTGCCTATTGACTTTAATAAGTAGCCCCCACTTCCCCATGTATCGTATCGACCCTAACTCCTCCTTATCTTGTCCCTTACTTCCGCTTTGAACGGATATTATAGATAAGTAGCTAGCTCAGAGCCCCCCTTGGTCGGACCTCGTTCAATAGACCACAGTTCACGAACGAATATTATGGGCAAATATTACTACCTACCACGTCAAGGGGCTGATTAGGTCACTTATATCAGTCGTGAGTTAAGCCGACACAGGGGTTAAAGCAAGACAGGGTTTACAACTCCACTGGCAAGCGAGAGTGCAGGGGCTTGGATGTAGCCTTATAGATGGTCTGTGCTAGGATGAAGGGAACTTTGGTGATTTTAACGAGGAATCTTTCTTGGCAGTTTCCGCTTGTCGTTATGCGTTACATCGCGTAATTGCTGACAGGTTGGACAGGCTTCGGGGTAGGCTAATATACCATGTTCTCTCCACTATCCGAAGGATTTCTTACTCCACAGCCCCGTGCCACTTTGAAGAGATAATACTTTAGAGGAGGAAAAGGGGAAATCACTTCAGTACCTAAGACGCTCTGCATCTTCACGTTCTTTTTAATACTAAAACATTTTGTTCACATTCGGTCCGGCTCGGAGTACTCCCATCTCTCGTACCTGTTTTTATTTGATCGACCAATCCTTTCTTGATTCTACCGAGCTTTAGTGCTCAATCCTTTCTTCAGTATGGTTTTAAATAGTAAGTTGCTCACTTGCGTTGTAATAACCTTGGCTCACCCGCGTAGTAAACACCAACAACACCCACATTACGAATCAGACGATCGTCTCACCAAACGAAACGATAGTCTCACCAAACGATGCGGTTTCACCAGAAGCGGTCCATCCGGATCATATGAGTCTAGCAAATCGCTATTTGGAGGAGCAGTTCCCTAAGTATTACGTCGAACCTGAAAAGCCCGCCCATCTACCAGAGCCGGTTGCAATTCCGATCGGCGCCAGAGATGACAAAGAGCATCATGACTTAAACGGCACTGGGGGGCCCCCAAAGAAATCCTTTTGGAGAAATCGACGCAACTGGATAATTGCTCTGATTGCACTCGCTGTAATCATAGTCGCAGCGGCAGTAGGCGGTGGTGTTGGATCATCAGTAGCTTCGAAGAAAGACAATGACGCAGCGGCTGCTCTCGCAACTTCTTCCATCGATGAAGATGATACACAATCTTCAACAATAATCTCGACGCCAACATCCGTCTCAACTACAGAGATTGAATCAACTACAGCTTCTGAGACCCCTGATGAGGAAAGCAGGTTAGTAGCCCAATTGATCGGACCTCAAGTCTCGAAAACTAATAACTTTGTCAGCACACCGACAAGACAGCCGACAACGATATCAAAAGCCACAAAGACAAAGACAACAAAGACTACAGAGGCAACGCCAAGTTCAACAGAGGTTTGTGCGGAGGGAACCGTTGCAACCGGTGAGACGCAGAACTATCTCGGTCTTTGCAAGTTTTCTTGCGGCTACGGATACTGCCCTCCAGGTCCTTGCGAGTGCACCAGTTTCGGGACGCCAAAAGAAGAACCTGCTGTGATGAATGTCCGGGGATGCCCACTTCCAGACATGAGCGATGGCTACCTGGGACTTTGCTCTTTTGCCTGCAACCATGGTTACTGTCCCGAAACGGCGTGTACAACAAAGTGTGACGATGAGTAAGATGGAATGAAATTTAGTATCTTGATTATCAGAGCGGCAATACACGAATAATATCCAAATCGAAATTGAACCCAATGTTCTCAATTGTGCTGAAGCTCTCTCCCAATCAACATTCCAGGTTCTAACCAATTGGCAAAAGCCGAGCCGATAAATTCGGGGCTCCCCGTGCTGGGTATAAACTGGAGGCTCGGACATACCACCTAAATTGGTAATTCGACGCCGCCAAGAATTCGGCACACAAATGGCACTTCTGTAATCTACCCAGCTAGTCCTTGTACACAGACCATTACAAGTTTTTCTTACAAGGACATAGCTGACATAAGCCGCACATACACATTCAAGGGTCCCCAATCTTGCAACCCTTGGTGTGGTTCGTCGTATTCCGGTACCGGAATGCACGAATCACACAAGGACCAAATCTTGAACTGCAGGGACTCCCAGGTTAAAGGAAAATAGTCATCCGATATAGGCGAAGATTGACTGATGAGTGGACCCGCTGTATGCCCACTGCCTGGGCATAATACAATGGGTCTTGAAGCGAGATTGATATGTAACCGTAGCAGCTGGTTGAATAAATAGCCTGGATATCTACTAAACTTTAGGATTAATTATTATAATAACTAGAGAATACCTTAGCATACTCGGGGAATATTTTAGACCAAGTGCCTAATCTATCTTATCATACCTTACCTGATATTTGTTAGATATCTCGATTATCTGCTGGGTCGCTTGCGTAGTTCTGTTTTAGTCAAATTCACACGGCATCCATGTTCGGGCTCGGCTAAGGCTGAGGTCAAGAATAACAGTCGCATCCGAGATTAATTAGTCCGATATAATCGGGATAAGGGTCCCATTTATACACTCTCGTCTAATTACCGGCTACCTATCCCATTGGTGCAAATACAGCTGAGTTTGTGTGTCAAGATTACCTAATTATGGCATTCGAAGACATCTTACCTAGCCATACATTTACGTACCTCAGCGCAATCTAAGCCACGCTCCGCAATTGTCTTCAGTCTGGTGTCTTGACTGAATAAACTCAGACATCAAATTAGCCTTACATTTAAGCTTGTTTATGCTGAGAAATAGTATCAATAAAGATATTTAATTTGGTGAAGTGGAATCATACATCTTGCTTATACTTAGATTTCTAGAATCATTCAATCAACACAATGGCCGTTGAGTAACATCTTGGAAGGACACCCTCCCGTTAGATAGCATGATCTCTGACACAGGAAATACCATAAAATTTCGGAGAATGCAGTTCATTCCCCGAGAACGCGCCTCAAAAGCCACGAGAATTGAGTGCCCAATCTTATTGTGAATATTTTCGTAAAGAGGGTTCATGACTCAGTTCAAATAGCACGAGTTCTTGGCAATTCAATCTCCGCCCTCTGGCATGCCAACCTGACTACTGGGCACTACCATCCTACAACAGTGGCGTCTGTTTTTTATTTACTTCCATCGAGACAACATAACACCTTTTGTTTCAGCGTCTGTGAAATGAGGACTGTTATGTCGCAGACACTGGGCACCAGACTGAAAGGTATGTAGTGACATTAGCTGGACTAGGTAGCTGGAATCAACCCACATTGCGAAGTGAGACTACATGTTCTCCATCTTGTAGCCACGCCGCTCAAAAGCTGTTTTTATGAGGTAGAGTGCTTAACTGAAGGTATTTCGTACTGGTAGGAACAGAATCAATGCAGTTTCTTAACATTGTCAAAAGGGGGTATGGGTTTCAGCCTGGCCATGCCTTGCTTGAATCGGAAATTCTTTTGACACACATGAGAACAGCAAGCCAGGCACTATATAAAGCAGGTTTAAGGCTTCCCAAATAGCTTATTTTCCAACTATCACTCCTTCAATCTTCTTTCAAGATGTATCTCCCTAGCATCGCTCGACAGGCTGTTTCTTTTTTGGCTCTTTTCAGTCCATGGGATAAGAGCCAATGGATTGCCTCAGACGACGTCGTCCGCGGTGGCATAAGTCATTCGTCTTTGGATATCCTCGAGCCGAAAACGGCCGACAACCCGTTCTCTCATTCCATTGCCAAGTTTCATGGAACCCTTGACTACGTTACTCTCGGGGGCTCTGGCTTCGCCTCGCAACGGACCATCGACGATTGGCCTGGACTCGACTTATCCGGCTATGACCGACTTCTGGTAGAGATCTCGTACACAGACGGAAAGACATACACACTCAACCTCAAAGACAACGTTGTTCCCCCATCGAAGGATGGTGTCGAGCAACCCTCAGTTAGCTGGGCATACGATTTCCAGATTCCTGCTACAAAGAAAAGCAAGGGAGAGATATTGATCAACCAAGTCATCATCAATTTCAAAGATCTAGTACCGACTCTTAGAGGCACGGTCCAAAACGACACTGAGCCTTTTGATCTGGCCAATATTCTCAGGGCCAGTATTATGATTCGCAGGTGAGTTACGAAATCAATGTTGTAAAGCAAGTGACTAACGGAGTATAGCTTCCAAACTGAGCAAGAGGGAGAGTTTGAGCTTAGAATCAAGTCCATCACGGCACTTCGTCAGGATTGCGAAACTCCAAAGATACATAATTCATGTGAGGACCTGTGCACGTAGAAGATGAAGTCAATTTTCACTGGCAAGGGCATTACAATAGCTGAGTGGTCGCGTTCGAGTCTCAAGGCTTGTTGTTTTCAAGTTTGGTATGGTCTTTGTGTTTCATCATTTGCTGAAATGGGAACAATGGTAATGAGCTCAACCTGAAAGAATTAATGTATTTTATTTTGAACATGCTTGAGAAAATTGGATGCCGTGGCCTCTTAGGAGCAGGGAGCTTGCAGCTACCTTGAAGCTTCCCTGACACTGCGCGATTTACCTAAACAACCCTTTGTTTCGCCTGTGCAGACGAATTCTAGGCGTCCGTCTCTATGCTTTCTAGCTTATCCAAACATTACCTTTATCAGAGATGTAGAACTAGATGGTGGTCATAAAGTTAAAGGATATGATGTAGTTGTATGCTCGCCAAATGCCCGTATCCCTAAGCTAGACCAGCGCGTGAGCATGATCTTTCTACTCGGGCACGGTAAATAAAGGTTTTCGTCGATACCGTACCAGAGCTTGGACTAAGATTGAAGACGTTACAGCAGTCAAGGCCTTACAAGTAGCTCGCTTGCTGAAATCTGACCGGGAGTTCACGGATGGACATGCAGTAGCAAATTTCTACCCCTTCGTTAAGCTTCTGCTACAAACCAGTTTGAGACTCAGCACAAAGCTTTCATCAATTGTCAATCTGAACTTGCTTTTGTATGTCTGCACCATTTGTTTCGTTGTTCATCTGATCCTCGATGGCCCGATGGCCTAAAGGTACTTTTTGTCGCCTATCGTGACTCATTTACATAAGTAATGATTACATTTTGATCGTAAATGGCCATGGTCTGTGTTAAATACGGAATAAGAAGTGAATAAGAAACATCTTTCTGAATCTTCTGCCCTCTTGCTAGTTCTACACACTAATCTAAGTGCGACTTGTCAGATACGTGCATAGGCATATAGATGCCGAGCAAAGGTAAAGATGGAACTCTGACCAAACTCGCCTGTCGCTCTCGCAGCCAACAAGAAGCTTTGAGATCGGGCTCTCATTGACTGTTCCCATTCTTCTGGCGTAAGCTCGCCATCTCTCAGCTTGGCCATTAACTTGACGTGTACTGCCGATTGTTCCGAAGCTGCACCAGTGTGTGGGCGGATTGTGGAGAAGGCATTGCCGATCAGATAAACCTTGCCGCCAAAATGTCTAGGCGAATCGCACATGCCGTCACTAATCTTTGACAGATAGGGCTGGTCGGTCTTTGAGAGAAGCTCGACGAAAGGCGGCGCCAAGTAGGGAATATGTTCCACTCTGACTCTGTCCCAGACCTCAGTACGTACAGCTCCCTTGGGGACCACATGTTGATGAACCGTGCCCATCGTATCTGTTAGGATCTCTCTCATTGTTGTCGAATCCTCGGCAATATTCTCATATAGACAGTAGTTAAGAAGGGCTTCCTCGGGACCAAAATTGCCTTGGTCAGTAGGGATCCTGTAGCACAAGATGTATCCACGCCACATGAGGTCGAGGCTCACGCCTGACGCAAAGTATTGTCGTGTGGTTTCTGACACTTCGCTCTCTTTCACCACTCCCCTCCATACGACATAGCCGGAATATTCGTTGCTAAATGGCGCACCCACGAGATCGCGGACAGTGGAGTTGCTGCCATCTGCTCCGATCACCAAGTCTGTTTTAATCATCTCTTTTTGTCCATTTGTAACGTCGACATATTCAACCACCACCGTGTCTTTCAACTCTCGCATCGCCGTTACCCTCTTTCCTGCATGATAATCGCACTTCCCATGGCCAACAGGTAGTGCGGGAGGATTGGGAACAGCTATCGAGACATAGCCATCAAGGTTGGCCCTCAGGATGCGGTAGAGATATCCCCAGCTCGTGACTGTCATAGGCTTTCGAACGCTGATCAAATTATTCCATCTACCAAAGGCAAAGCGAATACCAGGTGACGAATAACCGGCAGGTCTGCCGCTATGATCATGTTCTTGTATGAAAGAGTCTGCAGTCGCCATATAAGACATCCCATATCCATTACTGGATCTCTCTGGGTCCGGATCTTGTTCTAAGATTATAACGTCCTTGCCGTCTCTTCGCAACTGAAGTGCCTGCATAAGCCCGGATATGGAGCCGCCAACCTGTAGGAGTAACGATGAGCATGAGGACCTTTATTATCGATTAACTGACCTGGTCGACTTACAATAACTATTGGGTTGACCATCATGTACCACTATTGGTGTTTTAGGTGGAAGCAAAGAGGTTGTAGGTTCCTGACAGGATCTGTAAAAGCCAGGAGGTTGTCTTGCGAACGACAAGATGTTGAAGAGGAGGCGGCACTGTCAAATACGATTAACTCTCACGTCAGCACGGAAAACTGCTCAGAAGGTTGTAAATGTAGCAAGCAAGATACGAATGCGACCATTAGGCTCATCAAAGGGAGACCACGAAGGAGAAGCTTTGTTGAATATTTGATCAGTACCACGATGGCCGGGGAGAGTTGAGGCCATAGTCATTGCGCCTGATGCTGGCGTTGCTTCGTAGACACTCTTACTCGAGTCTACGTGATCTCCGAGTACTTTCAAACGTCAAGGGTCGCGCGGCGAATATGGCTCCATGTAGTTGGAAATATTGGAGTCACGAAGTCTGGTTAGTCATTGAATAAGCATCACATCAGAAGCTTTGCTGCCATGCAGCTTCGAAGCTAACTGTGTTAGGGTTTTGATTACCCCCCTTCAACCTACTAGCATATCTGCCGGCCCGACTCTGCTCTATAGATCGCATCGGCTTTGGCGCTTTTGTCATTAGGTCAGAGTAGGATCGCGGGTAGGAAGCAAGGCGAGTAAGGATCATGCTGTTATAGTTTTCCGAGAATGAACCAAGAGTGAGGTCAGCATAGTTGATGGCATAAAACATGAGGGTAAGATAAGCCACCAAATATTCCTTCCGAGCACCAAGAACGGCATTCAGGTCGTTTCACGGTCTGATGACTTTCTCAACGCTAAGTGCGGCATCGCCTCCTTTCCGGAACCTTGGCGAAAGGGGCGGCATCTCCGTCACAGTGCGCTTCTTGCAACTGGTGATACAGGCGAGCATCTCTACTTAGTTGTTGAAGTAGAAGATGTCAGAGGGGAATCTTAAAAGGGTCCGCGGGGACCGTGGGTACTGTGAGG
Source organism: Fusarium sarcochroum (assembly GCA_013266185.1). Lineage (NCBI taxonomy): Eukaryota > Fungi > Ascomycota > Sordariomycetes > Hypocreales > Nectriaceae > Fusarium > Fusarium sarcochroum. Next base: position 45,691 of record JABEXW010000679.1, read on the forward strand.
AATCTGGACCTGCAGCAGCTAGTCTCAATTAGGCCAAGGTAAAAACGAGTTTGAGATCAATAAGCAGAAGAGGCGGCCTCATGTAATAAGGTGGCAGTGCAAGGACGTGATGGTGCAGTCACAAAGTTCAAGATTGGATGGTTTGCCGTGCATTGCAGTAACTGCTATCACATTTTCGCAAGGTATAGATGGCGTTTGCGCTCTATTTCCGGGGATCCGCTGCTCCGACCGGACACAAAGCTGCGAGTAAGCCTCTACGGTATGCTGTGCACTGGAACAGGCAATGGCCGACGATGACGAGTCGGGGACCAAACTTGGATACTTGGTCATTAACAAGAGGGCAGGGGCTGAAGTGCATGGAGGTATTGAGAATTGACGGGCGCAGTCTCGGTACAAGAGAACCAATAACGGCAGTTCTTTCCTGTCACATCATTGACGCTCGGAATGTTAGTGGCTGGGAGAAGATGATGAGTTTGCTCTGTAGGATTAATTGTCAACATAATAAGACCTTAGATCCCCGCTGAGGTAATTCCAGGCGGTTATGATCTTATGTGTCACGGAATGGAACCTTGAATGTATTTATTTATATGTGTCCAACATTTATGCTATCTTTATGCAGTCATCTTTCCCCACCTTCGAACTTCTAACTAACATGATCACGGTACTGTATCATGTTAGGATGTAGGGTATAGTCACAACATTAGACACGAGAACAAGACACGGCTGATTTAGTGAGGACGAGTCGAAATCATTTACTGGTAATAAGTTAAGAAGTCTTAGCTCCATTAAGTAGTGTCTCGTACCAAGGTTTATTTCTGAACAAACCTTTGGTCTCGCCCGTAGCATATGTCGCTGCTGTTTTCCCATTGGAACATTTCGCTCTCGGATTAGCACCACTCTCAAGCAGAACTTTTACCATTGATGCATCCCCACGCAAAGCCGCATCAGCCAGTGGCGTCTTGCCTGAAGTATCCGATTTATCGGCACTCGCGCCGTGTTTCATCAAAAGCACGACGACGTCTTCATGGCCTTCTTTACATGCGACGTGTAGCGGCTTCAGCTCAGTAACACTGCATACCTCGGGGTCGGCGCCATTCTCAAGCAGGACCTTTACCGTGGATGCATTTCCACGTATCGCCGCATTGGTCAGTGGTGTTTTGCCTATTGCATCCACTTTGTCGGCATTCGCGCCGTACATCATCAAGAGGGCGACGATATCTTCATGATTTTCCCTGCATGCGATGTGGAGCGGTCGTCGCCTATTATCATCGTATGCATTGATGTCGACACCATTTTGAACCAAAAGCTCGACAATTGCGAGATGACCTTTGTAGGCTGCTTCAAAAAGAGCCGATTCCGCCATCTTGACCTCAAGTGTCTTCTGCTGCAAAAGCAACTTGACCAGTTCGACGTCATCCGCCCGAGCGGCATAGCAAAGGGCAGTTTGGTAGCCATCAGTGCCACCAACATTGCCACTGACTAGGCCTGTCTGAATGAGCAGTCTGCTAGCCGCACCATGCCCGTTCTTGACAGCATACCATAGAGCTGTCAGTCCGTCTTTATCTCGCGCGTCGGGGTGGACTTTGGCCTTAGACAGAATCAATTTGACAACCGCTTCGTGGCCGTACTCAGCTGCGTGAGAAAGCACCGTTCGACCTTTACTATCCGTCAAGAAAGTCGAAGTATCTCTTCTGGTCATTAGCTGGTTAAGTAAGCGCTCGTTTCCACTCTGAGCAGCGAGACAAGTCACTGACCGAACCTGATCAGCCATAGTTCCGGAAAAAGCATCTGCCTGGGCTAGAATAAACCATACTGCCCCTTCATCTCCGACAGAAGCGGCTTCCGAGAGTAATATGTCCCTCTTGCCGTTGGTGGAAGCCTCAGCTTTATCAGGCTGGGACTTGATTACCACTTGATCTCGTCTCGAGTTACGGGTCATGATTCGTGCTTGTAACCGAATGCATAGAGACCTAACGGGATATTGCGTAAAACTGAAATTGTTCAGATCAACCCGCTGAAACTCTTCTGTCTTGCATCTTTCAAAGTGTTCCATTGTCAAGTACACGTCGCGCAAATGAACCGCAATCAGTTGCTCCCTTCTCTCAGTGCTCGTGCAGTGGAGAACGCAGATGCCCTGGCCCGACGTATCCTGAGCAATGAAAGGGGCGTCCATGTGGACCCCTTTGTTGGTCAAGGTGAAGGGACTATTGTATGGCGTGAATGGGTTCCATGGGATTATATCGCCCGAGTCCTTGAAAGCAGAAGGTGTTGGGGCAAGGAGACCGCCACGGGTGCCAGGGTGTCTCCAAGCGAAGAGACTATGGTCATCTGAGACGCGCATAATCTCCTCCTGGAGCCTGTAAAACGCCTTTTCACCCTCCCCATACAGAAGCGGCATATTGATTCCAAAAATTCCCATTAGAGAATATGCACGATCTTCTTTCCTTGTTGTTACTCTGTCGGCTGCCCATGACATTCTTTGAGCAACACTAGTCGTGTCTAGCTGTTCACTATCGCAGAGAATGGATGCGGGGATGCTTGTTCTGTTTGAGATAGCATCCACAAGGCTTGTCTTGGTACCGAGTTCGTGCCATTGCTTATCGAAGAAAATTATGTGCTGCGGCGCAATAAGCTCCTGGAGCGTCCATCCCCTAGTTAACCATCTACTACTCGAGAACTCATCTATCGTGGAAACGTCTGCGAGGTATGCGTAACAGATGTCGGCCTCTTGATAGTAGCGGTACATGGAATTGATAGCTTCGGAAAGTTCTGCGCTGCTCGTCTTGTCAATGCAGCAAGTGTCGTCCCAGATGTAGTCGAATCCATTAGCTCGTGCAACGCCACAACAGCTCTCGAGTTTGGCATAACCTTTTTTCTCCTTGGCGCTATCTAGTCCGATGTCGTGGAATAAAACCTCCTCTTGCTCCCATGTATGGGACAGAATCGCGTATTTAGGTACTTTGTCATCGTCGACGAACTCAACCTTGATGTCTTTTGTGTTGACAAGGCGCATGGTTGATGATTCTTGGAACTCTACTCTGGTTGAAGTTGGCCAGGTCAAGATGGAGAATTGAGGCTGATCTGGCATTGTTGCCTAAATTAGCGACACCTGACCCAATATTTATGAGGACGAGTGTCGAAACCCCATGTCAATATCGGAAGCTTTGATTGGTCTAAACTGAAACTGGTAACGGACCCCAGCACCAACTAAATATGAGCAGGGGTCATCAGCTGCTCTCATCAAAGGGAGTGGTACAAAGTATTTGCTATCTAATATTTCCACGTGTTGATGGCTCGGATGAGGAAATTGGTTACCATCCTTGACTCTCTTTCTTTTCCATCTTCAATCCCCGGCCCTTCCCATTTTAGCTCAAATTCCCCAACATCATCGTCATCGTCGCTTTCAACCGCTGAGCTTTCAACAGTCGTCAGGACTACGCCAAGTTCTGCCAATGCCTCCTCATCATGACCCACGTGTTCCATGCGACTTCTATAGTTGTCAACGAGCTCCTGCATTTTTGGAACCCAGATGTTATACCAATACTCGACGACAAGCCTATGCTCGGTCCCAATTTGCTGTTCAGTGGCGTCGTAGTGGCAATCGTTACCTTTCGGAGCAATGCAGCTTTCGTCTTTGGAGTCCGCTTCGCGCTTTGGCATTTCTTGTTCAGGCTTTCCAAAGAAAAATGCGAGTGCTCCAGCGGTGATATATTCCAACCTCTCCAAGAGTTCAGTTTCCTGACTCTCTAACTCAAATTGAATTTCGTCGGGGCTCAATTCTGCCACAAAGCCCACATCAGGCCTATCCGGACATATGTGTTTCAAGTCCATGACCGAGAAGGTTATCTGCCGAACCGCAGAGACATGCTGGTGTGGAGTCATTAACATGCCGTATTTTGTGACATATGACAAGAAGAAGTCTGCATATCCCAAAAGCGTGCGGTTCTCACGCATGGTGCGCCTTTCGTATTCGAACGCCAGCCATTTGATTCTCAGATCGAGAGGGGTACAACCTGTCTGCGAACATAGACAGCAGCACTGTCTGACCTTGTCTGTGCGTGATAGCCAATTTTCAAGTTCAATCTTTGAGGCATCATAACACCCTCGATCATCATACCGCGACCAATAACCCAAATTGTCTGCCACAATGAAGGCTGAGTTGTTAGATTGTTGTATCCTATGTTCCATCTTTGCAATTGGAACGTGGTGATCTCTTAGCCAAAGTGCATAGGAAGGTGTTATCAAGACATCCTTTGCCATAGATTGCGGCATGCTCATGGGCAATGGTCGGGACGTATGAACCCGGCTAGTGTCAATATCAAACTCTTGGAAACCCAGATCAAAGTAGATCTCGGCATCAAATACACTTGGTAGATCATAGTAGACTGTTCTGAAAAAATGACAATGGCCCTGTAGGTCATCGATATCTCCGGGCAAGAAGGTCGAGAGGTGGCCGAACCTGATCATCTCCCTGGCGCGAAGAGCCCTGTCCATTTGAATAGCGTGAACATCGAGCTCGGTGGAGTTCTTAGAAAGGAAATGGCTAAAATTTGATACCTCCAGAGTATTGCGCGCAAGTTGTTTCAGTTCTCGCCGACGGAGACGCAACTGCTCTGGCACCAACTTTCTGCAATGTCTAGAAGCAGAACGCAAAACGTTGCCTTCTTTTGTCCAAAAGTCGTGATGAGGCATTATAGGACAACCTGCAGCCAGAAGAGCTCTGACGCTCGATGTGCATGGGCATTCAGATGCATTGACATCTCGTCTGTTGCAAAGATCTCCGCTAAGCATCATTGCAAATCCGAGTGCCGTATGCCCGTGATCGTCCTTCTGGACCCACATCAACGGACTACTTCGCTTCAGTAAGTAGTCGAATATTTTCGATTTGTTACAGGCGACGTGGAATGGAGTCTGCCCATATGTATTTGTTTCTTGGAGGACCACTGGACATCTGTTGACGAGTTGTTTCACTTCCTGAAAATCATTTTGAAGAATTGCCGTGATCAGAGGCCCGTGGAATGCTTTTGAGAATATGTGCGTTAGCTTTTTACCATAATATATAGACTACTGAGCGAGTCGCATGTGTAAAATACCTTCAGTGTTTCCTTGCTGCAAAGCTGAATTCTTCAGAATAAGTGGAAGTAGATCGCTTGTCCACCCTGAGAAGCCTACCGCCGATCCATGGAGGACTTTCGTGTTTAACGTCAGGTCCGCTTCGTCGGTATACAATGCCACATGGAGGGCGCTCGGGAGCATTGCGCCATATGAGGCTAAGTGTAACGGAAGGCTAAGGTTGTAATGAGTAATGTTTCCACTGGCAAGACCACTACTGAGGATTACAATACTCACTGTCCTTCCTGGTTACGATGCGAGAGTGGAGATCCTGATTGGGTTAGGAGTCTAACAAGATCTTCGATTACTGGGAGACATCGAGTTAAGATGTCTGTTCCATAATGATTGGCGCTATAAAACTGCACGACGAAAAACCATTGGTTTATCTTGTAACATTAGTTAAAACCTTTTGACCTGTGGGACAGCCTTCACGTCTCGTGAACTCACCAGTAGGGCCAGGTGATGAAGAAGCGTGTTGTTTTCTGAATCGACGTCCATCGGATTTGATTTTCGAGAAAGCAAGATGAGCCGCAGCTTGTGCAGGATGACTTTGAGCATTGTCTCCATCGCTACACTAGATACAGGTTGACAAAAAGCCACTACCGAACAGTAACTTGCATATGAGATAAGAAGAAAGGCAGGTGAGTCGCCTTCATTGGTAATGTGAAAGCACGTGAGCCCCGGGCTGATGTTGAAACCACCTGCACCCTTCTTTGTATAAAATGACAGCTCTAGCGCCTTTTTGATGAATGTGGTAGAGAAGGCAAAACGCACGCCCCGGGATCTCTCGATTTGAGAACTGGGAAGGTAGTGCCCACAGCCTTCTTCGTGCTCGACGACCGAGGTGGTCTGATCAAAAACGTAACAAGGCCCGTAGGAAACCCCACGATAAGTGTGTAGGCGACGTTTCCGGCAAGAGCAGCCAGTCAGTGCATTTAAGAGGCTGGCAAGTGCACTTGGCTTTGCCACCAGGCGATCGATGGAGGCTTTTGGTCCCAGTTCTTCCATCCCTAGGTTCACAATCATCTTATTTGTGGTTTCGGACCTCTCGCGTGTTCCCACATCAACTTGGTGTACGGCCAACTGAATCTGCTCTAATATTGGTTGTAAAGCATTGTTTATATAAGAATTAATTCCGTTGACCGAGGTCTGTAGCGCAGAAAGTGCGGAGCTGACCTCTGCTACTGGAGCGCTCAAGTTTGTCATGGTCGCTGTGAGGCTCAAAACGGCGTTAGTTGTCTGTCGGAGTTCTGATAGGACCTCAGATGATGTGTCTTTGTTTGAGAGTCCAATGTCTCTGCGGGATATTAGCCATGCTAATTCTGTCACAACGATCAAAGAATCTTACATTTGGAGGCTCTGAACAGCGAGTTGAAGAGAAGTGCAAACGGCGTTCATCGCGTTCTGCAATTTCACAATCTGCGACTGTCGCAAGGGATAGTACATTTTTCGAAGCTTCGCCTTAACCTTGACTTGAGTACCAGCGCCTGGTGCAAGCGGGTATGACAGTTTCTGCACAAGTTCTTGTAGCTCATGCAATCCAGCAGTGCAAATTTCGAGCGCATCAAGTGCGTTTTGAGACGACGGAAGAGTCTTCAGGTCAAGTCGACCTTGCTCCACTGAGGTTTTGAGTTGTCGGAATACTTCCTCCATTGCCCGAGCCTGACGCGAGAGGCGTGCAACATCTTCATCATAGTCGTGGAGGCTACTAAGATAGGACCATAGGCCGGAACAAGCCTTGATACCCAAGGGAATTATTCCAATCGCAAGTTCAGCCATGGTAAATAGGATATGGAAGAGGTTTGGAAAAAATCGAACCAAGTATTGCGTGGAAGAAAACAAAGGGTAAATGAAAACTGGGCGGCAGATGAAGGGAGGCAGTACCAATCTTACATATCAGGCTGTCAGTAATACTGGACCACACCCTCATCAGGACACAGCCTCCACCTCGTTCAGACACCGCAGGGCAATCAGCTTCTCAGAACACTGAACTGCCACAGCACCCGACAGATAAAAGCGCCTACTGATATGCCTTGTGGGCATTTGTAGTTGTCAAGTGGCAAACCACGCCCTACCTCCGCGCGGCACTGCTACAAACATTTAACATTGGATATGACACAGATGCGCGTTTCCAAGGTTTTCTGCATTTGCAATATTGCAGTCAGTCGCTCGTCGACAATGGGTTGAGAACATGTTTCAGCATCAAGTAGCAACACCCTCCACCCAAGTTCAGTCGAAGGTGCGCTATGGGTACGCGATCAAACATTATAGGTATACGGCGCTGATGGCCCTTTTGTCGCGTCTAGTTCAGGGTGTCAACAGGACTATGAGTGGGTTTCATGCGCCTCGTGGCAGTTTTTAATTGTCTGATTTTTTATGCTGGCAAAAAAGAAAAGAAAAAAAGAATGCCCCCACACTGGATTGAACAATGGACCTTTGCATTACAAGTGCAACGCTCTACCACTGAGCTATAAGGGCAAGGTGATTGATTATACAACGACGCCTCGTAATTTATACCTAACAAAGACAGCTCTTGCTCGGGGCTCAACGACTCATCCTCTACTTTCACATCTAGTGCCCACCACCGCCCGATCGGAATCAACCGCGGCCAGAGGCAATCTAAACGGTGCTAGTTTTATTGATAGGTATAGAGGGAAATCCATGAGCATGCAACCAGGAAGTCTGCGGCTGTTGTTGCTGTTGTTGTCTCCACCGCTGTTATGGTTCTCGTTCTGCATTTGAAACACATGGTTTTTAACACAACAGTTTTGAACATATGAGAGAAGTGTCCCATAGCAAGCATATCGACCAAACATCCTAAACATCAATTTCTATATTACAGTTATTTTTCTATATTTTAGATGCTTTAAAGGACTATTTCAACGTAGTTTATATGTTAATCGAATATCATATGACAATTTATTTGTCGTTTATTTTTATCGTCTATTAGCCACTGAACTTCAGGTACTACCTGTGCTCTTGCCCCAGTCACTACTTTATTAACCCTTATGCCACTTTTATCAGACGGCAACGCCTACTATTAAAACATGGATGTACCGTATAAATAAGAGAGACGGGAGAACATGATGATTAAACGTCGTGGTGTTTAATAGTGCGCGATACTCCATTCGTTAGTTCGGCTCGCGTACGTCATAGATTTCCTCATTCCAGCTAGCATCTTAACTTTCAGGAGAAGCATACACTCCCGTAGTCAACATCTAGACAACTCACTCAGCATCACCTACTTAGAAAACCTCCGACGCTTGAATATAAGGGTAAGTTGATCCAACTCAGCTATGGCAGTATCTGACATAATCACCTGTCCGAGAAGACAAATGTCTCCGGCATCTCCCAAAACAAAGCGCCTAATGGATACAATATCCGAAGCACATCGAATGTCCTACCGCATAGGTCGTGGCGAGCAAGGCGTCTTGACATTCGAGCCATACAAGTCGAGCATACTCCCCCTGTGGCGCTTCCGGACTGTTCCGATCGCGCAGAAGAGCGCCGAGGATCTATGGGAAAAGTTCAAAGAGTTCAAAGATCAACAAGATTTCGTGGGAATGGATATGACGCGCAAATTCATCCAGATGGGAATGACTCGGGCAAAGCGATATGCGAACCACGCAGGCGGTCGTAAGTATAAAAAAGGAACAAAGGAAGAACTTCCTCAAAGCGATAAGCATCCCGATAAAGACGAAAAGGAGAGAGCAAGTCTAATATTCCGACGATACTGGGAGCGGTGCAAGGCTGATGAGGACTACCAAAATCTTAAACTGGAGTTTGTAAAGCAGCAGAAACAACGGGATAGCTCTTGATACACAAATCGTCACTCTGGCTCAAGCGCCACGACGATTCGACCACAGAACCTCCACCGTCAGCTTGCTTCATAATGGAACTCTTTCGAATCTCCGGCCATATTTTGATATGTCCTGACTCGAAGGATGTTCTCTACTTGCTTCTCTTCTTTCTAAAGTTTGTCAAAGGCGGGTGAACGTCAGGTTCCAGAAGCTCGGGTTAGATATATCGGAAGTTATATTGAACAGCGATAGCTCAGCACTGAACAATAAGAGACACTATTTTATCATTCTTCTAATCTCACTATAGCAACATGATTTCCCTCTTTACTAGATTCTCAAAGTCTTCATTCTTCCCTCTTTTGAAAAGACGAATCCTCCTGTGTGAGCCCCCATCTCCCTCTGCAAGCAACAGCCCTACCACACCATCCGGCGAATCCCCGTCCAGAGTTACGGGGAAGCAGGACACAACTATCGGTTCGGTGGCTCGAGATTCGTCGTGAATTCCGGTGGTGTTATTATAGTCAGTGCCGTATACGGCCTCTGGGTCATCTTCCAGATCAACGTCAGGGTGCTGGGCCTTGAAGTCCTCGACATGCTCTTTCCAAGCTTCGTCATAAGACATTACATCATCTAGGCTATCGCCTTTGAAAATCGGAAGCAAGATAACATTTGAAGTTTGCGGGTTGAACCATGCATTCCTCACAAATCCTCTCAATCTTAGATATGCAGAGATAACTTCCCCAAAAGGATTCCTGTCTGGGAATCTTGTTTCCGTTGAACAGTCTGTGACTTCGCAAATGACTTCCGGTTCTGGTTCGTCTTCGTCGTTAAAGTCAAAGTCAAAGTGAATGATTCCGCCCTCAAGGCTTGCCCAAGACCAAGAAGGCGCTCGATATGTCGTCGGTCTATGGAAAGTGAACCGCTCGCCTTCGGGGAGGGTTCGGTGCCAGTCCGAGGTATACCACGTTAGCTGTCTAGCGAGCTTGTATTCCCATATCCCAGCAAAGTAACGAGGACCCAAGCCAGAAACAAACGATGGATGAGACGCGATTCCAGCAACAGCATTCAACTTGTCATTCTCAAAACTGGCCTTTCGGAGAGAATAAGCCGTCACAAGACGCAGCCAGCAACTCAATGTCATGTCCTTGTTAGATCTTGCCTCGGACTCGGTGGTTAAGAGCGAGTTGAGGTTAAGACCGTACTTTTCATCCTCATCGTTGTAACCCATGTCGAGGTCATACGGGAAGTGGAGAGAGTCGCCAAAGTTTTTGGTACCGGCCTTGCAACTCCATATCATTGTATGAGTGGAAAAGGTGAGAGTTCGATGAGCGAGGATCTGTTCCTGCATTGTCCATGCCCTTTTTGCAAGTGGCTCAGAACGTTCATCATATGTTACGGCATTGAGCTCGTTGACAAACATGGTCCCGAATAAGCCCAGCCGGCCGCGGAAAGGTATTTCAATAACGTCTTCTGAGTGATGACGGTCATGTAAAAGTCCCTCGGACACCTCCTTTGAAGAAGCTGCGACCATCGTCAACGCTGAAGAAGCATAGATGTCCTTCATCGTCGCAATATCGCGAATCTTGTCGTCTTCGGAGTCTTGAATGATGCAAAGGGCATCTATCCATATATACGGAATAGAAAGCTTACCAGCTGTCGTAATAGCGTCGCGAATTGTAAGGGGCAGCGTCTTCATGTTAAGACTCTTTGTGAACTGAGCATAATTAGATCGTTTAAGGGCCTGAAATGGCACGGTTCCCCAACAATACGACAGTGTTGCGTACGCTCCTCGACGCCCACTAGATTCGATGATTCGAGGCTCCTGCTGCCCTACCGGGTTGATTTCAATGACTCTAGTGGGGAGTTTAGACTCTGTGTATGATCTAGAGCAGCAACCATGACCTTCGCATTCCTTCAGCCACGTTTGAATCTGACGAGTGGCTACTTCGCTACCGACATCTGTTCGCAACGGACGTGCAGTCACGTATTCGGATGCTCTGTCATCCAAAGTTGTGAAGGCGTGTAGGTACAAGGACCATCCGGCTTTCCAATCCCCAGTTGTCGGAGAATGGCATGAGATGCTGAGGGAGAAGACGTTGCGACCTTTGGGGGTGCAAGCTTTTATTGACGAGGGTGACAAGGACACCATAACGCGAGTTTCTCCGTGCTGTGAATCGTTGATGAACTCGTTGATGTAGCTGCACCATGTGCAGCCCGATGATGCGGAGTCTTTTATGTCGTCGACGGTGGAGGTTGCTTCAGCAATTACATCACTATCAGGATCACTGGCGGTGCAGCACTTCTCAAAAGGCTCGGTGTCGAAGAAGTCGCGCCAGCATCTGCCACAGACAAGGTTGTGAGGCTCCATATCTGGCAAAGACAGTTACCAGTGATGCAAGTTCCGGCTATCGGACAGACTGTACCAAATCCAACCGGTAACGCCCAACAGTATCAATTGTATTTCCTGATTGGCGTTGTTAGGTGCCGACAAGACTAGAGAGTCAATCCTCGAGTGGCAGCTTCTGTTCCAACGATCTGATCGAAGGCGGTGAGGTTGCAGCGGCTGTTCGTCAACCGTCTTGGCCTGTTAACTTCAACTTATCTTGATGCACTCAATCGCCCGGGATGGTGGGCAGAAAACGCCTGAGTGCCTTGTTGAGCCTGTAAGACTGTCATTTGGATGCACAAGCTTTGCGCTTTGGGCGTAATCTTATGTTGTTGTCACCTTAATTTTCTTGAGGAATCGTGCATGCGTGTGGCGGTTCAGCCACAACATACTGACAGTATGTAGCCCGCTAGACTCTAGTAGAACTATCTTATCAGACTCTATCTTATCGTGTCGTATCTTATCGTGCCTATCTTATCTCGAAATCACAAAAGTAACTCGGTTACCCTATAACAGAGTTAATACCAAAAGAAATCGTGTAGCAGTATGTGTCATTCCTACATACCACTCTGAAGTTGGATGTTTTTATTAGTATGGAGTTTAGTTGCTCACTACGCGCCTTTGATAGTTCAAGTCAGACCTTCTACATTGGATGTTGACTGTTTGATGTTATGCTTTTCGTCGCCGCACTCTGCTGAACACCCAGCCTCGGATAAGAGACGAAGTCCTGGCTTAAACTTCTGCAAAGACCACACTTCTTTATCATCATGAACTTGTGCCCAGTTACGTCGTTTAACAGCATCAAACCTCAGCTCGCTGTAATCGAATTGAAGACTGTTTTGGCGATGGTTGGACAAGACGATGACGTCCTAAATGGCTAGGTCTAAGCTTTGCTGGATTAGGCCAAAGGAAGGCTAGCGGCTTACAGAGCCAGATGACATCATCATTCCTGTCGCGAAGTTGATATTTACTAGGATTTTGTTCAAATATTATCAGACCCTCAACTATAAAATCCAAAGCTTCTTTTGCATCTCTTAACAAGCAATTTATCTTGCAAGTATATGCACCCACAAGGACTTGCACTGCTCTACTGCAAACCCCCAGACGAACATTTGGGAGGCCGAGTTACGGATCTACATTAATCCGACCCTACGACATCTAGGTTGGCGTTCATCCCAGCCTCCCTGATTCATCATTACCAACAACATCCACTTTTACAAGTTTTCGAGTAGAGAGTATGTATGAGCTTTTCTGTATCCTATGTGGCAAATCGAAACTAGAGCGTTATCAAAGTGCAAATTCAACTGCATGAAATGACAGAGAAACAACGCCTTGAGAGTTCTGCCTCATGCTATTGCATCAGCTATGGCGGCTATGACTGAATCGACAGAGAGAGTTCGCCGGTACAGAGTTCTTAAAGGATCTGGTTGAACTTCGACTGGCAATCTTTTTGGCATTACTTGTATGCAAGCGACTCATTCACGATCATGTAGACCATAGCCATACAGTGATCCTGGCAACAGTAAAAGTTGACACTGGCGCAAAATGATATTGTTCCCCCGGATGGTCTTTTTGCTGAAGTGTTTGGACCAGAAAAGTGATCTCTCCGACTGCAGTGGTCGCGGCAACTGCCAAGGAGATGGACGAACTACGATGTTCTTGGTGTTATTTACTGCCCATGCATCGTCGTTCCAAAGTCCAAACTTTCATTGATCGAGCTACCGATATTATAAAGAGAAAATCGCACGTAAATTTAGTGGAAACTGTGCGTATTCCTATCTATCCATTTCTCAGCCTTAGAGTTCGCGAATGTTAGGGGAATGAGAGCCAAGCCACGCGCCATGTAAATGAGATTATTTTGACCTAATGATTATCTGGCCATCCCCCGCATTTACTCCATGCCACTGACTCACGCACTAGTATGCATACTCGCCTAGAATGATCTAGACTCCAGGCTTCACCAGCAGGCAAATATTATATCCGTCACGGTCACGCATGTCTCATGAACTAAGCGGGATTGTTTAGAGTCTAAAGACACATGTACTTTTGGAAATGTTCCCATGATACTAAAGGGTGTTCATCTATCGCCCCAAATCGTAATTTTCCATTGATTCTGTTTGCATATTTCATGCTTTTATTTGCTGCCGGACGCTTCACCTTGAGGTCGCGGTATGATGATATTGAAGGCTCGGTAACAAGTTCACGAACAGGCTGCTTGGCTACAACTCAGAAAACATACATCTCTGTGCCATTGCAACGACAGGCCTGGTGAGCGGCAGAGTCCTCAATCTGCTGTATTCAGTTGGTTACGGAATTGCCGGGTTATAATGCCGTCAGACAGATCTCTGGAATGCAAGCCAACATGGTTCGCGTGGCATAACGACGCTACTAAAGCTTTTCCTCAGCGCATCGGGCCAAGCTCCATTGGTTAGTGTCTGAATGATGAATTGACTATTCAGAAGTCGGATTATTCTCCGTAGTGGCCCTCTAGAAAGTGCCAAGGAAGGATTAGAGAAGAAAAGCCAGCCACACCATGCTTCTGCGAAGGAACGGTCAAACGGCTGATTCTGGTTAACGTTCCGATCTTGCGTCATTCCATAGTCTCCGACTTCCTTAGGCTTGCTTAATCACAAATCACTGATTTTGACTTTTCTTTCTCCGAAGCTACTACACAGTCTTATAACTATCCAACCACTACGCAGGATAAATTATTCCCCAGACATGATTCTCTCTCATTCATCCTCGTACCGCCACTATGAACTTAAACGAAAACCCACATGGAAGATTGGTGCTCATTGTGATATGGATTCTATGGTTCATATCCTTATCATTCTTAGCACTGCGACTATTTGTAAGACATCGCTTGACGGCCATCTGGTGGGATGATGGGGTTCTCTTATTCGCTGCGGTATGTATCTCCACACCTGTGATGCTTTCATGGTCAACTGACACTTCTAGTTCGTACTTACTACAAACTGTATCACGACGACCCTTTCAGTGAGTCTAGGCTTTGGAAGCTGGATGATCAGCCTCGAACCTACAGCACTTCGAAACCTCGATCTGTTTGTCCGTCTTGAAGCGATTCTGGCCGGGCTGGCTATCACTACCAGCAAACTGGCTTTCGGTCTCACGTTGATTCGAATACTGCCGGCAGGCCATTGGAGACGCCTTGTCATCGCTTTGGCTGTGTCCTTAATTATCGTGGTGATCCCAACATTCCCGCTCGCATTCCTCCAGTGTTTTCCGCTCCCTACACCGAGAAATGACCCGGAAGTGAGCCATTGCCAAACACGCCCCGTTCTCATGTACTTTACAACATTCTACTCGTTCTGGCAAGCACTAGTTGATTTCACATTTGTCGTGGTTGCGATCAAGACTGTGTCTGGCTTGAAGATGAAAATGGTCGAAAAAATTGGTTTAATCTTGGCCATGAGCCTTGGGTTATTGTGAGTCTTGCTTAGTTTCTTGGTTTCCAAGCCTTCCTTAGCTTAGTAGTTCGCTTGAGACTTGAAATCGCTAACATTGCCTAGGTCTGGGGTCATGGCAATCGTAAAAGCATATTGGGGAATCCAGTTGATGAATCAGATTGACATGAGTAAGTAATGGTTCATAAGCATCTTTGCAAACGAAGCGTGTATACCTTTGCAGACTGCTAATATCTCAACTTGTAGGAGAAGCAGTCCAAACAACTATCACAACCACTGCAGAGTCAGCTACTGCTATCATCGCCACTTCTATCCCTGTCCTTCGTGTCCTATATCTCAAGGGCTTTCAACTCAGTGAGAAGGACGACGATAAGACAACGCCACAAGAAAGCTATACTACTGTAACTAAGTGGGAAACAAAACGAGGAGTTAATAAGCAGGATGAAAGTTGGGAGACTGTGTTACTTTCTAGAGTAACTAGTAGTGCACAACTATCAGTTATTAGGGAAAGCGAATTGGAGTCGGGATACTCATCGGACGACAGAAGTACCGCTGGACTATGAAACAAATTACCTCTAAGACAAGAAGTATGGTGGCAGATAAAAACGGTAACTTTATGATAAGAAAGATAGGATATAGCCATTACTCTCGATTAAGACCTAATGAGGACCTACCAATTATGAAGGACCAAGTGAGGTAGCTAATAGTGATAGTAATCATCCCTATAATGTGAGACTCTATAGTATATCTTGTGACAAGTGATCTCAGTTGACTATTCTCGATGGTAGGTGGACCCTCCCAGTACAGTGGCACTTAGCTAGGTTTTAGTTCCAACCCCAGAAGCACTAGAGCTCTTGTATGTATAAGCTCTAATTAACGCTCAACTTCTCAATTTGCCTCGAACCTTCCTTGCTATTAGCCTCAAGCTGTGTGATCGACGCACCAATTCCACTGCATTGATAGTGCTTAAATTGTCGCGTCTTCACCTTGGCTTGGAACATCTCGTCAAGTTCCTCCAATGAGCGGTCCTTTGTCTCTGGAATCATGAATAGAACCCAAACAACGGCAACGACAGAGAAACCACCGTAGATAAAGGTGATAGCGCCATTGAGCTCGCGCTGCACATATGGGTTCACAAAATTGATGGGAACTGACGTAACAAAACTACCCATGGATGCAAGGAATAAGGTCCTCTCTCGGAGCTGACCTGTGCCAGTTTCAGCCGCGACAACCCAGCAGCCAGGCCCCCACGTGAATCCGTAGATGCAGTACCAGAGTATGAGCAGAGCAGCAGACGCATTTGCTACCGTGCTTGAGAAATGGCCAGTCGCACCGGTAGCAGTCGCAGCGCCAGTACCGAGCATACATCCGGCCATGCCAACGGCACCCCATGAGAGTGAGTGTCGGCGCCCGATCTTGTCAAACGTTAGAAAAGTGGCGATATGTACAGCAAAGCTGCAGCCAGTAATCATCATGTTTGTCCGCAGAGCATCTGGAAAGCCCAGCTGTTGCATGAAAGTAACGATAAAATTCTGGATGAAGGACACACCCTGCGCCTGCTGGAGAATCTGGACGCTCATGGCAATAACGGTGCGCCGGAGGTTGGTCCCGCGGAAACAATCCATGATAGAAGAGGCAGCATGCTGCTCACGTTGCTCCTCAACCTGGGCTTTGAGTAGCTCCACCTCGTGAGAGACGGTATGGGGACGGTTTGAGAGAAGTGTGAGAACTTTCTCTGCCTCTTCATAACGACCCCTTATATATAAGATATCGAGGGGATTCTGGGATAAAGAAGTAGAATGAGATGTAGCCCGCAGGAACAAAGAGCTGGCAAAGAATCACAATACTGAACGAGAATTAGCATTATTAAGTTGGGGCTTTGAGTATAAGAGCAAGCTAACAGATATTGCCACTCATCGTTGCGGGATCGAGACAGATAAACGACGATTGTGGCCAAGAATACTCCCAAAGAATTGAAGAAGCTGTATAGAGCAAGAAAAGCTCCTCGTATGCGGCCCGGTGATGTTTCAGTCAGGTACATTGGTACGCAGTTCGACGCCAGACCGATGCCTGAGTAAACGATGATTCTGCCAACAACAAGCTGCCAGAAGGACGTGACTGCAGATGCTTCCAGCACAACTCCGATAGTCATGAGAAGAGAAAGGACCAAGAAAGCCTTCTTGCGACCAAGTTTCGAGGTGACAATAGGCGCAATGATGCAGCCCAGGATAATTCCGGCGGATCCAGTGCCTGTGCCAACAGAGAGTTTCTCTGAGGGGATGACATATTGATCCAGCTGCGAATCATAGTAGCCGTACTTTCGTTTGAATTGCTCGAGGCCAAGGGCACCGCCCCACCATCCGTTGTCAAACCCGAAGCCCATGGCCCCAAGCGACGAGACCATTCCGATAAGGACTAAACGCCAGTTAAGATCCTCATAAAGAGGATCTTTCTTTATGCGCTGGATGATCCCCATTGCGTATACTGATGGCAGAAGCTGTCCTTTCAACAAGGTAATGATAAAAAGGGATGGGGAATTAACCCAGAAGAAATAAGTCGCCGAGGGATAGATCCAAGATGTCTCTAGAGGTGGCTAGAGCTTGAATTATCTTCCACGGAAGAAGTTATAGATAATAGTAATTAAATGTCTTTCATTGCCCTACTTATACATCTAATTAACGTTGAGATTTGCGGGGTTGGCGCCCCTCCCCCAGGTTAAGGATCTGGGGAAGGCGAAAAAAGCATGATAGTAAGACCTACTTAGTCCAGGATGAGTTAACCACGGGCTGAAATACTGCTAAACGTCAGGTCACCGCTTAGTCTTACCAAATTGGTATAACTCGGTAATAGAACGTGCTTTGCTATGTTGAGATTAAAATTCCGTGTAGATCTAGCGAGAAGTAGCCCTGCTTGGAAGGTCAATGATGCCTGGTTTCTTCCCGTGACTCGGCCCTGGTAGGCAAGTCTTGCAAGACTGTTGTGATACACTGTACCGGGGCTCTAACCTGCATCCCTGTTAATCGTCCCACCTTCAGTGAACGTAGACATTTTGTGAACGCTTATTCTTGCCTCATTATCAGATGACAAGCCTACCCCGCACAAGATTATCAACATTAACTCGTAACTAGTAAGCTATCAAGGCTTAGTAGAGCAAGTCGGTTAGAGGGCCGTTGCCGGCTAGAAGTCCTATTGGCGGCTGATATACTTGAATCATCAATTTAGACCTACGGCAAGTTTGTTGCCAAAATGGTTCCCGGACAATTCGTTACCAGTGCCTCCATTATCCTCTTGGCAATGGGGCTTCCAACTTAGCTATCACCCAACTAACCCGTCCACGCTAGCCTATTTCCTTCTGGACGATTCAAGTTGGCAAGGTTAGCCTCTTGGAGTGATATTCGACACTTAACGTGTATATCTAGCGAGGTAGGGTGACCAACTGTCTCACCCATGTCAGCCCCAAATAGGCAAAACTAAACACTGCTACATCTCCACGATGCAGCGTGCGAGGGGATCGCCATACCCACAATGACCTAAGCCCAGCACAGCACGCGCTCTTCTGAGGTACAAAGAATTTGAGGATCACAACACGATGCTTCATAGCAGCATAAATACTTGACAAACTAGTTGGGCCCAAAACGAGCTGCAATCACTTATCAAAAACCTAATCTATTGGTTATTCTCTACCTCTGGCGACAATGAGTTTGTCCTTGTCGCTCATGAAACTTATTGCGATTACTGCTGTTGCATCTGGAACAATTTCTCAAGCATCATCACAGTGCAAGCTCGAGTCCAGCGTGAAACCTCGACTTTTTGTCCTCACTGACATTGCCAACGAGCCTGACGATGCGCAATCTTTGGTCCGGCTCATGACGTACGCTCATGAGTTTCGTATACAAGGCCTCATTGCTACAACCAGCATCTGGCTCAACGACACGACCCGTGCCGACCAAATCCTCGACATCATCGATGCTTACGAGCAAGTTTTGCCAAATCTACAAGTGCATGCGTCGGGATGGCCCAAACCGTCCCATATCCGCAGCATTGTGGGATCTGGTCTTCCTTTGTACGGCATGGACGGTGTTGGGCAGGGAAAAGATAGTGAAGGATCTCGCCTACTCATCCAAGCTGTTGATGCTGCTTCTGCATCAGATGAGCCCATATACATACCTATATGGGGCGGTGCTTCTGTCCTTGCCCAAGCTCTGTGGTACGTCAATGCCACCCGTACCTCGTCTGAGATTCAGCACTTTGTCTCTCAAATTCGTGCGTACGCAATCTCTGACCAGGACAACACTGGAGTCTGGATACGACGGAATTGGCCCCAGCTGTTTTACATTGCAAGTATCCATCATTTCAACCGCTACGCGATTGCTGCCTGGGGCGGTATGGCAGGAGACGCCTACTACCATTTCCCGTCGCACAAAGCCAGCAAAGCTGTCATCTCACCGGATTGGATCAAGAAAAATATCCAGGATGTCGGCGTTCTGGGGAGTCGCTATCCCGATGCTGACTTCATCTTTGAGGGGGATACGCCCTCCTTCCTTTACATGATTCCAAATGGCCTTTCAGACCCCGAACATCCTGAATGGGGATCGTGGGGTGGCCGTTATGGACCAGTAAACTACGGAGAGGGTCATTACGCAGATAGCGTCGACACAATCACTCACCAGGATGGAACCATTAGCATGGGCCAACATGTCACGGTGTGGCGCTGGAGGGAGGCTTTCCAGAACGACTTTGCCGCCAGGATGCAGTGGAGTGTCACCAATGAGTTCACTGGAGCTCAACACCCTCCAATTACTGTCGTCAATGAGGACAGAAGCCGGAGTGTCATCAAGCGCCTGGCCACGCCCGGCGAGACAATCGTCTTGGACGCGTCTAACTCATGTGACCCTGATGGAGAGGATGAAGGCCTTACGTACAAATGGTGGCAGTACAAGGAGCCTTCCTCCAATAACAACAATCCCAAACGTGACGTGGCTACGCTCCAGCTGGATGCTGCGGATACTGCACGAGTCACTGTCACTATCCCATCAAGTGAAGAGCTGAGGAGGGTAGGTAGGAACACCCATCCGGAAGAAGATAAACATTTGCATCTCATTCTGGAGGTTTCTGATGGGAAATTAACGTCGTATCGGAGAGTCACCTTTTCAGTATTAGCAGTAGGCTCCGAGATACGACATGATGAGCTTTAATAAAGTGAAAAGTATCCCTCTGGGGCGTAAGCATAAACACTGCGGAATTGTTCGGGATGTGAATGACCTAACCTGAGCTTCCTATTATACTTTATACCTAAATATTAATTTATAGGCAGTACGTTTCTCACTGGCCACAATATCCTTGGTGCAGCCGGGAATTAGGTTGGGTCTAAGACGCGATTAAGATCTGAAACCAAACATTCGACAGGAAAGATCAAGATCTTCTGGAGGAATTGTGGAACCCAGAACATAAATTTTCACAGTATGATTATTTTTGCCTCTGCTCGATTGTGATTGCTAGGTTAGCAGACACGTATCGTGTCAAGTTTGGCGGAAGATGTTATTCCTACCAGAGCTTTCCAGATTTAGTCCCTTTTTAGGTCGAGTCAACAGGACTAGTTATAAATAAAAATCAGGGTTGAAGAACTAAGCCAGACTCTCTTTTTGGAAAGGCAAACCGATTTCTCAGCGACCTACTCAACTACTCGGTAGAACTCGTCTCCCAGAGGCCGCTAATAAGCCATTGTCCCTCTTCCAACTTAAACGAGCAGACGTTAACGCCCTGGGCCTGTTCGCGACCGTCAACTTCAAGCACGAATGGTGCCCATACAAAGGCCAGGTTCCCGCAACGACGCGCCTCGGAGTTGAGCAACTTCTTCTCGGCGACAGGGCCGCTCTCAGCTTCGGCTTGCAGTCGCCTTACAAAATCCGGCCACCTGAGTGTGTCAGGAATTTGAGACTCTTTCGATATCGTGGCCCCTGCACCCGGCAGCAGCAGCGGTGTAATGGCCTCCCAGTTTCCCGCTTTGATATGAGCGAGCAGAGTCTCAAATGGCGCGATGATCTCTGACACTGGACCAGTCTCTACCTGCGGCACCGGGGTCCCAGGAGGCTGATGCTCCATATCAACGAGCCCCGCAATACGCCATGGGTTCGCATCGGTAGAGGATTCGTTCGGCAGACGGTGCAAAGTGCAGAGATTGATCGAATGGACGAATTCGCCACGACCTTCCATATGGGCTGACCAGCCGACGAGTACCGCGGCAAATTGTCCAGACACCCAGACCTCTCCCTCAGGCGCCGCCAGCTTATGTCCGAACCCCTTCATTCCGGACTCATATGATTTGGCGAGGAATTGGCTAACGCGCTCGTACATTTCAGAGAAGGTCTCGATCTTAAGACCACCCAGCTCTGCCGGTAATGAGACTACGCTCAGAGCGCGAGGTAGGGTATAGCGTGACCCCTCCGTCAAAGGGACCGGCTGACTAAAATATTCATGAAAGTTGCTGACCGTAGCCAGGGCTAGCGCCTTTTCATTATCTGCCTGTCCAGGGTTGGACATCTTGATTTGTCGAGATGATGGGCTGGTAATCGGGTAGGTTGTATAGAAT